>PISX010007137.1:0-90472 GCA_004024625.1 Mellivora capensis
TATAGGTATGGAGTTTTGTTACTAAGGCAGCCTTTAGGTCCAAGATGTAAAAGAAGTCTGTCTATGTTGAAAATCAGGGGGAGCTGAGAAACTGCAGAGATCCAGGGAGAAATTTCCATTGGGAGAAATGGCGGAGAGGTGGGTACAGGTGCCATTCCTAGGGAGGCTGGAAGGTGGACTCCAGAGTAGGTGTGGGAGGCTTTTAGGAGAAGTGCGTTTAGCTCCAACTTCAAAACCAGAAACAGAGATCCAAATGGGGAGTGTGGTATTCGGTATTAAGGTGAAGACACTGCCGGGTGAACTCACTAATCATATGTGGTTTGAATCTTTACCAGTAAGTCTGTCACAGCATCAGCAGGTAAGGCAACTGGTATAAGATTGATTTAGAAAGTTTAAAATACCTATCCAGGAGAGGGTGTTAAAATAAGTAACTTCTGGGGACGCGTGGGTGGCTCAGTTGGTTAAGTGGCTGCCTTCAGCTCAGGTCATGATCCCAGCGTCCTGGGATCGAGTCCCACATCGGGCTCCTTGCTCGGCAGGGAGCCTGCTTCTCCCTCTGCCTGCCACTCTGTCTGCCTGTGCTCACTCGCTCTCTCTCCCTCTCTCTCTGACAAATAAATAAATTTTAAAAAAATAAAAAAAAATAAGTAACTTCTGGGGGCACCTGGGTGGCTCTGGGTTAAAGCCTCTACCTTCGGCTAGGGTCGTGATCCCCGGGTCTTGGGATCGAGCCCCGCATCAGGCTCCCTGCTTAGCAGGCAGCTTAGCTGGTGTAAGTACTAATGTAAGTACTAAGTACTAATGTAAGTACTAAGTACTGATGTAAGTACTAAGTAAGTACTAATGTAAGTACTAATGATTTTGATCCAAAAAAATTCACTAAAGCAGGTTAAAGTCACTCTTTTTTTCTCAAGATTTTATTTATTTATTTGACATGGAGAGGGAGAGTACAAACAGGAAGAGTGGCGGGCAGAGGGAGAGGGAGAAGCAGGCTCCCCACAGAGCAGGGAGCCCCATGCTGGTCTCCATCCCAGGATTCTGGGATCATGACCAGAGATGAAGGTGGATACTTAACCACCGAGCCACCTGGGCGCCCCTAGAGGTCACTTGTAAAATAGTGCCTCACTGCAGTTTTGGTGTGCTTTCCTAGCCTGAGAGGACACCACTGGATTAGGTTCAGGGTTTTGGGTCCTGGATGTATTTACACCAGCTCTTGGCGCCTCGTGCCCTGCGCAGGGCTGTTACCGATTTACCATTAATGCTCATGGCAATCACAAATTATTTAGATTGTCACAGTTGAGATTTTACAGTTAGCTGTTTTTTCTGTTTAATTTTACCAATGAACATTTTTTTTAATGAAGAAGATATGAATAGAAGGAGAAAATGCTAGTAGTACCTCCCTATTATACTTGGACCTAACGACCTGGGGATGGGGGTGGGGTAACACTGTCCTGTCAGTATAGCCAAACAAATTGAAGACAAGTTTGTTACCTGGAAGTCAACTGATTGATTTTGCCAGCTTCATTTCTCATTAAGAAAATGCCCCTCTCTGCTTGGTCTGCTTCTGAGCTTGGTCCCCTTCTATCTGTCAGCTCAATGATCTGATCACAACTGGTAGCTTTAAGTAGGTCTAAATCCATTGCTTCTCAAATGTATGTCTCCACCCAGACTTTTAATGACTTGTCCTCACATTTAGAATAAACACCTTGCTCCTGTCTGTGCTGCTTGTCCTGCTCTAGGATCTGACCTTCATCAGGCTGCCCTTGTAGTTCCTATCTTGAGTTCTTTGGACCTGCTTTCCCATATTTCCCATGTTCCCGTATTCCTCGTATCTTCCATGGCCCTCCCACTTAGCGTAATTCAGGTCTCAGCTTGGGTATTGTTTCTTTATGGAGACTCTTACCTAATAAGCAGATCTAAATTAGCATCCCTGCCCTCCCCAACAAAGCACACCAACACTCGCCCTGTCTAGTTTTCCTCAGTGTAACCATCCCTGTTTGAGACCATCTCATTAAATTATTGCTGTCTCTTCTGCTCGCAAAAGTTAAGCTTCATGAGAGCACGGACTGTTGCCTGTCTAGTTCTCTACTGTATCTTGAACACTTAGCATGGTTCCTGCACAGAGTAAGCAATGAGCAAGTATTTGCAGAATATGAACTTTCAGTTTGATTGGGTCAGATGGCAGACGCTAAAATTAAATCAGGAAAGAAGAATTAGCCTAAGGCTTGGCATTGTGAACCTCCTGTTCTAACTGTAGTAAGAATGAAAGACTCAGCTGGGGTTATTTCTCCCAGGAGGAATCAGGAACAGCAGAATGGAAGGTTGACATGAAGCTGACTACAGTGGTGTGGCTGGAGGCCTATGTCAGACCAAAGACATTGTCTGAAAAAAGGTGGGGAGGGAGGGAGGAAGAAAAGGAAGGAAGAAAGGAGGGAGGGAGGGAGGGAAAGAAAGGAAGGAAGGAGGGAAGAAGAGAAAGGAAGGAAGAAGAAGAGAGGAAGAAAGGAAGGAAGGAGGGAAGGAAGGAGGGAGGAACAGTAGGCCCAAAATGTAGTTATGGCCCCCACAACAGCAAACCAAGACTTTACTGCACTTTTAACCTCTCCCAGAAATGTGACCTTTAACCAGTCAATCTGGAATTTCCTAATTAGCTCTAGTGATTAAGTCTGCAGGATCAATCCCCACCCTTCCCCCAAAGGGAGGTAGCCTTGCTTGAAATAATCCACTCTTTGTCCCCAACTTCTCCCCCCATCCCCTCACTCCTTGCCTGTAAAAGTCTTCCATTTGTGCAGTCTCCTTTCTACTTGCTGGGTGGGATGCTTCCTGATTCAGGAATCCTTGAATAAAGCCAATTAGATCTTTAAGCTTACACAATTGAATTTTGTGGGTTTTGATTGTTTGTTTGTTTTATACCACATAGAGGATGTGGAAGAGGCAATACCTAGGAGGAAATCAAAGATTAATACCTGGGGTGAATCTAAAATGATACTTTTTTGCCAAGGGGAATCTTTATGTTTAAAGTCCAACTAAATAAGATTTGCTTTGAGAGCTCCCTCAAAACAGAAGTTTAAGAAACGCTGTTCATCACTGTGATTCAGTTCTGCTGTGTCCCAGAATCCAGGAATTTTCCATGTCTGCAGATTCCACCACTAGATGGTAGGCTTTCAGTCCACAGTGAAAACCAAATAGTCTTTGGTTCCTTATTGTCAGTCATCCCTGGTTTGAGGCCAGTGCCCTGGAATGGGCCATTGATTGATGCTCTGACCTCCTCAGCTTCCATTTTCTGTATCCCACCTGCTTTTCTGGGCTTCTGCAAAGCAGCACTTGCCTTTTGAAGATTTGTACCCCAATCAGATGTGATCTTTCATTTCCCTGAATCTTCAGAGTGCTTTGCATGTGTGTTTAAGCCACTCCTAGCCTTGGATTATAAGAACCTGTATAACTGCCTTTACCCCTTTCCTAACTAGATCGTAAATTCCTTAAAGGCAGAACTTGGGTCCTAATCATTCTTGAACTCTCTAAAACACAGTCTACATGCCTTGGACATCTGTGAACCAATGTAAAGTTTGGAAGGAAGAGGCAGTGGGTTTAAGTATCAGTTCTGGTACTTGGTAGGCACGTGACCCTGTGGTTCACTTCTCTAAGCCTACATTTTCTAATCTCCCGAACTTCAGTAGTCATAGAGAAGATGATGTCCTAGAAGTGTCGAAAGGGTTAGATGAGATCGCGAACATAGAATGCTGGGCGAAGAGTATCATAAGCAGTGGATATTATTCTGGTGACCATTTTTATGGGTACCCAAAATACCAGTCTCAAGAGGACCCAAGAGTGGCCCATCTTAAGTGACTATCTGTGATCCTGATATCGATGACATTCTAAAATAATGACTGTCGTAGAGCCAATAATATATAATAGCAAAAATTCAGCTGAGAATACAGGCGTAGATCCTTAATTAAGAAAAAAGTGAACAGTGGAAAATCACTTCTGAGTCTTATAAATAGGAAATTGGATTTCCTAATGGGTAATTTAAAATACTTTGGGAGCATAAATACACCTGGAGCACTCAAGCTATAAGTTGGTGACTCTGAGAACAAGGGCACAGAATCCTGAAATAAGCAACAGCAAATGGCCACTTAAGCTCTTAAAGAGCAAATTGCAGAAAATAAATTAATTCACTTAAATATGCATGAATCTCCCGAGTGGTGGAATATGCTGAAACGGTGCTGAATGATTTCCTTTGTTGTGTGTGTTCTAAAGTATTAATAATGCCTTGCGCTTTGTGCCCTATACCTTTGATAAGAACAAATCCCAGAATCTTTTGCCTTTTTAAATTGTTCTTAAAGCAATTTAGATGATAAAACAGGAAATTCCAGTCAGTGCAGATTGGTCTCATTGATTTGGAAAAATGGACAGCAGGTTTAGCAAAGGATAGATGAAGCCCAGAGGGAATGGGAAGTGATTCAGATGACATTGTTAGAAGAGAGCTTTGGGGAGGCTGACATAATTTTGCAGAAACTTCTTAAAAGTTTGAAACTTGTCAACCTTTCCCCCGAAACATGTGCCAAAATTGTAGCAGCCTCTGATACTGTGTGGCACAGCAGTTTAGGTTCCCAGAATCTACGCTGTTGTAGGCTACAGTATATTTAAAATATTTATCAGAATTATTACTCCGTTATTTCCAACACTCTTCAGGTCCTTTCATTTTCATCATGGGAACCGCAGACATGAAAATGCTGGTCCTTCATGTCCTTGCATACTTAAAAACAAATTCTACAGTCATATAATTGAATAAGTAAAGGAAAGGGGCCAGGAAGAGGAGGCAGAGACATCAAAAGCAGAAGCAAACTATCCACTAAAGGACTATAATATTCAAGGCCATGTTCTATCTGATATTTTTAAGGGGAGGGCTTTAAGGAAATTATTGTTTGCCCAGCACACGCCAATGATTAGGGCAGCTTTCTTTTATAGCACCATTTCATTTTCAATGCCAAGGCAGTGAGGGGAGTTTGGCAGCAGAGTGAGGGCTGGAGCCGAGGAGACCCGAGCGATGGGGTGGTTAAAGCTTAGAGAAGGATTTGGCAGCCCTGTCTGAGAACAAAAATAATCAAAAGAATTGCCAAGAACCATAAAACCAGGGGAGTAGGGATATGAAATACATCAACTTGATTTTCTGAACATGGAGAAATACTAAATCTATTCTAAGCCTGTTATGATGTCCATGTATTTTGTGAGTTTCTGTATTACAGGAATTTCTGTTTTGCCCTAGGGCTATGAATAGGATCAGGTCAGGTGAAGTTTTTGTTATAGTTTATTTTTTTAAGTTTGGAAAAACATACTTTTCCACACGGTTTAAATAATTTGTAACTTATGTATAAGTTTGAGTATATATATATCCCTGTTGTTGAATATTTCCTTTGATGCCAAAGGCTTATCATTTATAAGCTAATTTGTTCTCTTGGGAAGCTATGATATGTCACAATTACAAATAATAATTGAAGAGAAATCTTTTGTAGCAACTATAAAATGAAACAGCACCTTCCAAGAAGATGGTATAGCATCTACAAGAGCATGTCATGATAAGTCAGAAGTACTGATGTAGCTCAAGTGCGCAGTAGAGGTGGGGGTGGCGAGCGATGCTGCTGGGAATGTAGGTGGGTTCAGATCCCCAAGTGGGTGTGAACTCTCACAGAAAGTCTGATTTCTCTGTAGGCAATGGGGAGAGATTTTAAACAGAGAAGGGAAATAAATGATCACCTTTGTGTTTAGCAAGATGACTCTGGAATCATGTATGAACTGGATTAGAGAAAGATACAATAATTTTTTTTCTTTTTAAAAATCAGCCCAAATATGAAATTAGAATCTTATGTCAATTATTTGACTAAGCACTCAGAAGAGGCATTTTTCACTTATTCTAAGTAGTAAGATCTGTTGAGTGACATTTTCTAGAAATGATGGCTGCATTTAATGTATTATCTTTTTCAATATGTACCGTTGACCTTTGAAATTCCCAAGTTTAGGGGCTCCTGGGTGGCTCAGTCAGTTGAGCCTCCAGCTCTTGGTTTTGACTCAGGTGGTGATCTTACGGGTCCCTGAAATCGGAAGTTAGACTCCACGCTCAGCTGGGAGTGTGCTTGGAGATTCTCTCCCTCCGTCCCTTTCCGACCTCCCCACCCCATCCCCCGCCTTAACTTGTGTTAACTTAACTGTCCTCTCAAAATCAATCAGTAAATCTTCAAAACTATTATAAAACTCCAAGTTCAACTTTCATGCCTGTTTATGAAAGAGGGTATTCTCTTCTTCAGACATATAATCTGTGGGATGAGTTGGTTCTTTCCAACAAAAACAAGACTGAAGTGTCTCTTACCCTGGTAAAATGTCCCAAACCTCTGTTTCTGTGATTTATTCTGTCCTGTTGTTCTGTTCCAAACAAATGACCTACCAGTTTTTTGCTTAAAACAAGGTGATGCAATTTAAAGGACCAGATATAATATAAATGAAGTCTGCGGATGTTAGAAAATCTTCACAATTCCATACCTAGAACCACACACCCACTCTGCTGCATTTCACACTACCTTCTACTGTAGAATTCAAACATTACCTACAGAGATGTACCAACTGCTCATTGATGCTTCAGTAAGAGTATATGCCCTATAATAAATTAAAAGCAGACATGTTTAAGAACTTTCAGTATGAAATACTGTCCAAAAATACCATTATTTTTCTAGTGATTAACTTGCTTTTCTAATAGCTGTGTGAGATGTTTTTCTAATCAGTGCACATGAGCCGTCATCAAAACTAGAATTCCTAATTCTGAGCCAAAACAGTTGGAGACCAACCAAATCAGAACCTTTAATAAAGTTTATGGGGAAAAAAACCATCAATCTTTGATTCCCTTCCCAGTTCTGTCTACATTATTGAACAATTTTGTCAAAGTTTTTCTACTAAAAAAACCGTTAAGAAATTTGAATAGTGTACCTATTTAGCATGTAGTATTATCTAATCAAAATTTGATTTGTGAGGGTGAATCAACTAATGTATTCATAATTTTAATCGTGTTAACAGCTCTGAAATTGGCTGATAATTACTTTAGAATTAGAGGTTCTAATTTGTACATTGGTAATGTGTTTCCAATCACCAGCCAATGTGGTAACAATAATACATTGTATTTCTATCTTCACTGAGATTGTGATAGACAGCTGAGATAGGATATTTCCACCAGAACTACATGTCAAACTTTTTCCCTGAATATTAAAAACTTCAGAAGTTTCCAAAGATGTGCTAGTCAAGCCTCTCATGTTCTCCGTGGTTTTAATTCAGTGTGGAAGTCTGTGACCAGGGGCAGCCTCCTCCGTGTCATTGTCACCGTCAGTTCCCTACATACAGCACCAAGCAAACATGCTCTGCACACCACTGAGAGCCAAAAGTTTGGCCACATAGCTTTGTCCATGTCCAAGTTGATATAAATCAGAGATGCCTCAGAGAAGAAAACCCCATGGCCTGTGAATATTTCTAACAATGTGTTTTAAATCTGTAAGGACCGAGTATGTTAACACAGGGATTATGAACATTTTCTTTAAATGGCAAAACCCTTTGCTCAACCAAAACTTTACCTAGAACCTTAAACCATAAAGGTCAATAAACAACTGTTTTGTTTAAAGTGTTACCACAAATAGTGACTTATCACAGATTTTTTTTTAAGTTACTGAAATGAGTTCATAACATTGTACATATATTTCTTACTTTGGTTATGGCCCCTGCTTTATTTTTTCCGTAGGAAATAATAGCTAATAAACCCAAGTGAATACTGAGTGCTTCCTGAAGTGTCACAAACTGGTTTGAGGCATGTCTGTGAATTCTCCTGTAGTCTGGCAGTGTGAACAACAGCTTCACAGGTAGGGTGACTAAGGTATAGAGATAAACTTCGTTGCCTGGGGTCACAAAGCCTGAAAGCAGTAGAACTGGAACTGTTCTCTGGCCTTCTGATTCTAAAACCCACGTACCTACCACTCATATGCCACCGCCTACCGAAAGTAAAAATAAACCTTCACCAGGATCTCTGAATTCATAGGGCTGCTATAGGAAGATTTTTGTCAGATAAACTTGAAGAGAGTTTTTCTGAGAATTAGTTGCCTTATAACTTTCCGATAACTTAGTCCATAGGCCAGGGGTTTTGTCTGAGTACCTTCTTTTTTACCTCTTGAACTATTTATGAGGTAAAGGAGGGTATCAACCACAGCTGCACACTGCAGTCCCCTGGGAGGTGAAGAAATGCTGAAGCCTGTGCTTCTGTTCTGCACGTGGCGGGTCTCGTTGAGTTGGCTTATCTCAGTTGTTACCTAGATGTTGTGGTTTTGTGGGGCTTTTTTTGTTTTTGTTTTTTGTTTTTTGTTTCTATTTGTTTTTTTCTTCTTGCTTTTTTAGCTTTCCCAAGTGTTTCCTGTATAGTCAAGGTTAAGAAGGGCTGCATTTAAAGCTAAGCCACCTTTCTGCTGTGATCATGCCTCTGCTCACACAGGGCACACATGAGTGTAACTGACAGAGTGGGATGGGCTGCTGAAATCATTCCAAGTTAAGTTTTCCCATAGTAGGACTACTTGGTAATGGTTGAGCCTTTTTTTTTTTTTTTTTTTTTTTTTTTTTTTTTTTTTTTTTTTTTTTTTTTTTTTTTTTTTTTTTTTTTCATTTTAAATTTTGTCAGTTAACATACAGTACAATATTGGTTTCTGGAGTAGAATTCAGGGATTCGTAACTTACATACAATACCCAGTGCTCATCACAAGGGCTCTCCTTAATACCCATCACCCATCTAGCCCATCCCCCACCCTCTTCCCTCCATCAACCCTCAGTTTGTTCTCTAACGTTAAGAGTCACTTATGGCATGTTTCCTTTTCTCCTTTTTTTATTTTCCTCCTTCCCATATGTTCATCTCCTTTTTTAAATTCCACATATGAGTGAGATCATATGGTATTTGTATCTGACTTACTTCACTTAGCATAATACCCTGTAGTTCCATCCATGCCATTGCAAATGGCAAGATTTCATTCTTTTCTATGGCTCAGTAATATTTCTGTGTGTGTGTGTGTGTGTGTGTGTGTGTGTATGAGCGTGAGCGCACGTGCCACATGCCACATTTTCTTCATCCATTTATCAGTCGATGGACGTTTGGGTTCTCTCCATAGTTTGGATATTGTTGATAATACTGAGTCTTTAAATGACTCTTCTTTAATTCCACAGAACCCAGTATTTCCTAAGAACTCAAATGAGTTCTTGAAAAACAGTCTCAGTGGCTCCTGTTCATTGTACATAAGTGTTATGATCCCCTGGCGTTAGACCTTTGTGATATGAAAGGCAATAAAATCTGAAGTTTGGAAAATACTATCTTGGACAATAGAACACAGGGCTGAAAATGGGAACATTCTGCAGGAAGGGAACATCTTGTTCAGTTAGCAGCAGTGGTTAAAAAACCCATTCTTCATATGGGCTTTTACTATCTCTTTATTAAGCTGTAGTGCTGCTTTCAGCTTGAGGGCATGTCCTTATGACTGCGACAGAGCCAGATGTCTAGGGAGGAGCTGCTAGCCCGAGCATGCGTGCAGACCCGTCCATACACACATACATCATGTACACGTACATAGAGATGAGGAGGGAAAGAAGGGAGAAAAAGGAAAGGTTGACTTAACATGGCTATCACTGTATTTTTTGCCAAGGGGTGGGCAAATAGATTAGCTCTCTTTTCTGTGATTGCATGTATCAGCAATTATGCTTCCATCTAGAGTAATTAAACATATTCATTTGTTTTCTTGGAAATAACTAAAAGTAGATTATATGCCATCAAGCGATTTTTACTTCAGAAAACAAATACTTGTTTAGTGGTATAACACCCCCCCCCCAAACATGCATATTTCCCACCTACTACCAATTTTGGTGTATTGTATTTTTTTTTTAATCATGACTATTTAGTTCCAGTAAGTTCACGTATACTGTCATATTGAGGATGTTCCTTTTATAAATTACAAATTAAAATGTATATTGTGGTTTACTCCTTTTTTCCCTTTCCATATTCCGATTATAATGATAATTGTTTTCTGTATAACTTTATATTTTCCTGTAGATAAGTTTTCTTTTTTCTGAGGATTTTGTTAGAACACGGATTAACAGATCCTTGGAAGCATACAGACAAATACTTGCCTAGGAAAGACACGAATGGAGGAGGAAAAAAATAACCAATGTGCTCAAAATCAGAGTTTATTCCTTCCAGTTGCTGGCAGTGCTTCTTTTCACTGGAGAGCAGCAGAAGAGCAGAATTCTCTCCTGGATAGCTCCCCCATTTGGAACTGCTGACTGTGAACGCACAGAACAATTAGTACTGAATCAGGGACTCACTAGAGTTGTACTTAACTTTTTCTTTTCAATTAAAATATGTCACATGCAATATTAGAGTAATTGAAATCATATCCAGTAATACACTGACCTTCCAGTAAATTTGGAGAATTCCTTCAATTTTCCAGCTGTTCACTAAAACCTGACATAGAGGGAAAAAGAGGAGTGTTATGCTTTGGCAGTTTATTTGTTGGTTTTCAGATCCCGGCTGTTGCCCAGCCAGGATTTTGAGAGCCCTGGGTTCCTTGTTGGATTCCTTTCAATACCTCAACCTCTAGATAATTGAAAAATAAAATCATTGTGGTCCACTTGAAGAATTGTGAGTCAGGATTGATATATTACATCCTTTCTCTCTCTTTCTGTCCAGATTGTCATTGTGCTTTCTCATCATTCTAGCACCCTCGCTGCTTCTGGATCTGAAACATCTGTCTCTGTATTATTCCTCACTCTTTATTTCTGTCACTAAAGTTCAATTGGCCATATGGATGGGGAGGATGAGAGACTGCTTGAAGCAATAAGCTTCACAGAAGGGGAAAAAAAGAGAGAGCACCTCATCTCTCCACTGTCAGCTCCTTAAGGGAGTAACGGGCTCAGACAAAGGCCCAGAGAGATTGCCAGCCTCGGTGGCATGGGTGAACTAGTTTTTGCCAGAAGAGTCTGGCAAGGCATCTCCTTTAGTGCAGAGCACAAATAGCCAAGAAGGTGAGGACCGCAGGGCAGCCGTGACTTTTCAGCAGTCTCATGGAAGAAAGCATTTCCTTCCCCGGGAAACTTTATCTTGATGCTCCAGTGGCCATGAAGATTAACTGCCAGACTGGCCCATCCCTCCTGTGTGTTTCAGGATTTACTTGCCAAGAAATGGCCAGGCTAATGCAACATGCTTATTGAAGGTCCGATCAGCTATGACTTGTGTTCTAGGCTGGTGCTGGAGCCAGGACGAACCAGTGTAATTCAAGTGTACGGGGAAGGAGAGTAGTCCGATCCCACTAGGGCACAGTTTGAACTCCTTCGCCCCTGCTTCTGCAGTTACATTACATTGGCCATTAGTGACCCCTGCAAAAAGGTTAATCAGTCAGTCATCCCTGTGAAATAAAATTAAAATGTGGGATTCAGAACCAGAAGCCTCGACCTTTCTCCTTCCTAAACGCTCTAGCTGATGTACAGCAGTCCTTGCTCCAAACCAAGGCGACAGACGCTTTCTTCACGTTATGGTCTGCCTGCTGTATGGCGCCTCTGCCTTCAACCTTTTGTCCTTTACCTTCAGCAGACACTAAATCTCCCTCCCTGCAGAAAATTACTTAACTTCCTGGGCTGGGAAGTAAAAATCAAGTGCCATAAAAAAGTATTCTTTTGGTTGAGTAGGACCCAGAATCCACAGGAATGATTTATTATGAATCAGTTTATCAATGAATCATTTGTCCACTTCGAGAACACTCTACCATACCTGGGAACAGGCTACAGTAGATATAGCAGGATAAACAGAATCATTTCAGCAGTTCAGCCTTTGTGGGACCTCATACTTAATAAGGACGTTTTAATTAAATTACAAATTAGAGTTGTGTCCTGCCATCGTAAAGTGATTTCTGCTTTCGGAGCAAAGGTGGTTTTCATAGTCGCCAATACCATATAGTTGGCTGTGTGGGGCAGTGCTAACAAGGCCTGTGAGCAAAGCCTCATTGTTGGACCTGCAGTGCCATCTACAGAGCAGACTGAATAATGTGGATTCTATAAGTAACACAGCCACGAGGGAATTAAGCTGTGTATGTGTTTAGAGTTTACAGGAAGACTTTGTTACACCAAGAGAAAAGGTTATATGTTTGCAAAATGCTGTTATCCTACTTAAGTCTCTGTCAGACTCCTCAGGGAATGGAGTGTTGGGTTTCATTTTGTTTTTTATTTAATTAACTGAAGAGCCCATTTGTTTCAAAAGTCCACTTGATAATCTCTGTAAGATGTAGTATTTTAACTTTGTGGTTACTTTGAATAGATTGTGTGGGACTTAATTTTAGTTTCGTGATTCATTTATCTATTGTATCTACATTTATGTCTATCTCTCCCTGCTAGAACGTATTCATTACGACAGAGATTTTTTAATCTATTTGCTGATTTTTCCTAAGAACCAAGAACAATGCATGCACAAAAGCTTGTACTCAGACATTTGTAGGAGAATGAGTCAGTATCACTGTATATTGCTAGTAAGAGGACCAGATGTGGAAAGTCAGTTACACCTTTTGAGTCTTAGATTCTTGCATTTAAAATAAGATGCCAATACCTGTTCTTCCCATCATTCTGCAAATATAATGCAAAATAATGAATGTAAGTAAGCAAAATAATGAATGAAAAAGCATAGTAAACTGTAAGGCACTATATAATTTAGACATTTCCCCCAAGTATTGTTTTTGGTAGAGTTCCAGAAATGTAGACCATATAAAACCCCTCTTCTCCCCCATAATTTTCTGAGGTACTTTTAAAATGTACATATCTGGGCCTCAGACTATATAGGTTGGGGCTTGGTAATTGTGGTTTTGTAAAAAAAAAAAAAAAAAATCAGATGATCATAAAGCACACTAAAATTTCAGAATTTCTGGCATGAAAAAGAGGTGGAAACCACATTGAATCCAAAATGAAAGTTGCTCCTTTAATATTAGCCCTCCATAAATTATTTCTGGATAGGAAGTTGTTTCCGATAAAATGGATTTCTTTGGCATAAGGAAACTACAGAAAAATTGAATTGATCTTTTATTATCTAGCTTAGTGTACTGCCTTTTATAAAAATTTAGAATGGAAGGATCTAGACATACCTAATACATCAAAAGTATTCAGTGTTAGAGAATTTTACATGTATTTCATAAAATGTAGAATATAAATGTTATATTAATTTGAAAAGGAAACAAAAAACAAATCTAAGCTTTTATAAAACTGATTTTTAATTTTATTGAGGAAATGCCACTTATTTTTATGCTAAAATGCTATACGCTATATGTTTTTAGCACATTACAGAATAGTTAACTTCTTAGCATTAAGGTTATTTCTCTGCCATCTTCTTTTCTTAAGCATTTTTTGAGGAATAAATGTGAAAGGGCACATCTTCAAGGTGACCAGATTTGTAGACTAACCAAGCAAGAATAAAAAAGTGGTTTTTTTCCAATAGGTTTATAGATGCTTCCATAGCATTTATCTCTTAGACCAATTAAACATGCTTATACTCATTTTATATTTGGTTTGGTTTTGAGGACATGTCTGTATGCAGAGTCATTATCTACCCAATAGCACTTGCTGTAGAGTATGAAGGAGTGAATTAGATATTTCCTCTAAAACAAAGCACAAGTACTTTGGATAGTGGCTAAAAGTGGAATTTGCAACCAGGTAGTCTGGCTCTATCACTAGATTTCTTCCTTTAATTCATCTTTTAATTTATATACAATCATGTCTTTATCATGTATTCATATATATTCATTTATATAGTCTATTGGGGGGGTGTCCATATATCAAGCAGTATCGTGCTGGTACTGTCAAGGATAAATCAAATCCAAGAATTCAAGGGCTCCCGTGACACATTTGGGGAAGGGCTTACAATATAATGAACAGATAAAATACAAGTATGATATACAATCAAGGTAAGTAGGCACTGTGATACGTGACGTAAAGGAAATGAGTAAATTAAAAGTAGAGTAATTGAGGAAGGTCACATTAGATAAGGTTTCCATGGAAGGTGCTTTTGAAGAGGTGAGATAGAAAGAATGAGAAAGAAGTTGGCAAGCAGAGAGCTGGGGGAAGAGAATTCTGGACAGAGGGGAAGCAGATGAATAGTGGGAAGGGAGAGGGCTTGGTGCGCTGGAAGACCAGAAGAATGGTCTGGGACTGGGGAGAGGGGTTGAATGGAACATGGCCATGAGATCAAGAGGGAAGCACCAATGAAGGCTTATCAGCTCTGAGGTGTGTGCATTCTGTTCTGGGAGCAGTAGGAACCCATCTAAAGGGTTTAACCAGGGGGTGATACTGACCGATGATTTACCTTTGAAAAAGATTACTCACAGAGATTACAATTATACCTCCCCAAATATTTCTTGACTCTTCCCCTCATCTTCAGTTCTAATACTCTTGTCTGAACTGAGTTCATCTCTCATCCCATCTACTAATTGTCTCCCAGCCTTCAGTTCTATCCCTTCAAATATGTCCCCTACAAAACTGCCAGAGCAAACTATCCTGTCACTCTTCTGAAATGTCTGATAGATCTCCTGTACATGCATGTGAGGTGACGTCCAGGCTCACTAACCAGCTCATCAGGATCCTTTATGTCATGGTCCCCCATTATCTTAATACCCATTCCTCCTATGTTGTGCCTTGAACTTTTGTTTTAGCAACAGCAAGCTGCCAGCAGTTCCTGTGCACCTTCCATCCTGTTCCCACCTCCCTATCTTCCTGTACTTCCTTCCATCTGTCCTCTCCATTTGGCCCAATTCCTCGTTTAAAAAAAAAAAAAAAAGTCTTCCTGTCCTCCTTACCCATACCACTACAATCCACAACTCACTGTGCCATTGTTTCTCTTTAATGGCCTTATCTACCTGTGAGTTTCCCTGAAGATTTTCAGAGAAAAAGGTACCTGGTAGCCAAGAACTTTCAGTAAATGTTGGGTAGAGATTTGGGGTAAAGACAGCTATGCTGACGAGTGAGAGAACGTTGGTCGCGTGCCCAGCTAGCCTTGGAGCGCAGTCTGTACAGACGGTGCTAACCAGGTCATCATTCAGTCTCCTCCTCTTCCTTTCCCACGCTCCCCTTGTCTGTGTGGCAGACTTCCGTTCCTTCTTCTCTTGTGCACATACTGCGCACGGGGCACTCTGCTGGTAGGCCTTGCAAACAGATGGGAGCATCCTGGGTCTGTCTCCAGAGGACTTGGGCTCTAGTAGAGGAGCTGGAGCAGATTCCAAAAAGAATAAGCGGCTATACAAATGTGTAGGTTGAAGTGATAAATGAGATTATGGGAGGAAGAGCTAGAAAGTCTCACCTCATTTACTTCTTGGAAAAGAAAGCTGGAGAAAAATTTTGCATTACTAAGCCTTCATTACTTTTCCAAAATATCCAGCAGCGTGCTTACTAATATATTAGGAAATTCTCATGAATAAGTCACTCTAATGTCATATCTCAAAATATGTGAACAAAGGGTATTTTTTCGAGCTTTTCTGCATACTTTATTTTGTATGTTACCTCTAGAGAATGTGTGTATGTGTATACATATACATTTAAATATTTAAATAGTATATATTTAAATATACTTACAGGTTTGACATACTATGAATCTCATTACTCTTAGATAATCTTGCTTAACTTCTGATGAATGGATTAACCCATTTTTATTACTTAAAATATGTTTAAATGGATTCTAGTGTGAAAGCATCTTAAACTTTGAGAACGTTTTTTAAAAAAATGGTTTTTAACATATACAACAGTAAAATCCATTCACGTTGGATCTTATGCATACACATCAGAGCTCTATCCTAATTGGCTATACTATTGTTTCATTCTTTTTTTCTGATGAATCTAAGAATATCCAATTTCCAAGCATTCAAGACATAAGATATTGTCTTTCCCTCCCAGATTAAGTAATTTTTAAAAATTCAAGTTCTGAGAAACTTCAGTTTAAATGTCATTCGTTTCTATCAGCCCAAACAGCACAGTGCTGATGTGCAACTGACCTCAGGAACACTGTAGTCACTCGGAAGAGACGTGATCTTAGTATGTATATGAAGAATACAGGATATAGGAAATTGTTATGTGTTCCAGAAAATATGCAATAAGAAGTACGTGTAGGAAAAATCACTGTCATGCTCTGGAAGGGCCTCACAATTCAGGTTTGAGTTGAGCTGGGCCTTAAAATTAGGTAAGAGGAATAGGTTAAAAGGGGGGGGGAGGGACAAAGGGAGGTAAGAAAGGAGAATACAAATTTTCCTGGCAGGAGGAAGAATATAAAAGTACATGTGGAAGCAGGAATGAGCATGGTGGCAACTGAGAAACCCACCTTTTCTCCTTCTACTTAAAATACCCTGGAACCCAATTATCCTATTATTCAGGCTAAAGATAGGCCTGTCATAGAGCTCAAGGAAGGCACCTCTTAGGCTGCCTCATATAGAAAAGAACTGAGGAGTACAGAGCTTTCAGCCTTTATAGGTAGGAATAGAATTGAATGTGGGAGTGTGGGGAAGGGGAGGCAGTATTGACCTGAAAATAGCACTTTTCATCCCTGACCAAGATTTCAAGTTCCTTGAGCACGTTTTCAACCAGGATGCAAACAGCAACTAATCCTTTCAGCTGAAGAACAAGAGAAATTCAGTTCGATCCATTTGGGATAGCTTGACAGTTAATACATTTTGTTCCTCCACCTCCACACATACCTCATCCCTCAGTCTAGTGGGTTTAGTTAAAATCGTAAAATTGCAAAAACTCAGTGTAATGTAATTCCCCACCAAGTTTTTATAGCTGCATTAACACGATCCAGGAGCGAGTCCAAAAGTAGGTGAGCTAGGATTTTATCCTTGAGTAACATCTCTTTGCTATCACCTCAGTGTTGTATTATTTAAATGTTTCTTTTCAAACTAAAAGAAACTGTTTTACAGGACAGAGTTTTGAGAGTTTAAGGTCCTTAAACTATGTTATGCACAGTACAAAGTATAGAATCACATTAATGATGTAGCAGGACGTGAACAGAAATCCATTTGGTGTATGTCTGACCAGTGAGGTATGATCCTGAGTCGTCCCCCACTACCCCCCCCCGACACACACACACACACACACGCACGGACGGGTGTGACAGGAGAGGCATGGAGACATTTCTAAAACAGACGAAAAAGAAACGTCTTCAGTAACCATCTTTAGTGCTCTTAGTATTATTTATGATGCTCCCAAAAGATGTCCTGGATGAAATGAATATATAGAAACTTCAAGGCTGATTGTAATCATGAAAAGAACCTGATGTAGAAACCATGCAGATACAGCTTTGGCGGGGAGGGCAGGAAAAGGGTACGGGAACCCGATGGGAGAGCTGTGTGCAGGGGTGGGGAGGAAGCTGGGAAGCTGAATGGACACATATACAGCATTGCATCTTTTTGCACTTTATGTGATTCTGGAAGTAAATAGAGAATATGTTTAAAACCACAATTCCAGTTATTAGCTGCCTACAGGATGTTTCTTCACTGGTCTGAAGAAATGTGGCATGTGATTAGCCCCGTCTTCCCGCTGTAGTACAGTAATTTCCCCATCCTCCTCAAACAGGTCATATGGGGGAGAGCATGTATTGTTCATGTCAGTGAAACATTAACAGGGGCGGCGTATAGATCTGGTAGTGTTAATCACCCTGAATGTTTCTGTGTTAACCGATTTTGAGCTGCTCACGGGTGGTAGTCGCTGCAGGCTCTGATTAGATAAATGGATGCAAATGGTAATTGTAACTGATGAATGATTGATGGTGGTTTTATGTGTGTTTCATTCTGCACCCTTGGAAGCAGCCTCTGGCCTCCCAGAGATCTCGCCTATAACCAGAGGATGATGATCAGTCTAAAATGCAGGCTCTGGTTTGTTTTCTTGGCAGTGGGGGTGGGGGGCTGGAGGGCGGGGAAGCAGGGACGGGCAGGGCAGCGGCTACGGCATGTCCTGGGAAGAGTGGGGCACTTCCCTCTGTCTGTCTCCAGTGTCGTGACTTCATGTGCCAGATCATTGTAAATTCGAGTAAAAGGGCCAGAGAAGGAGTCTAGGTGTCAGCATGGGAATTTAGGAAATCTAGCCAGTAGTGCACTGATGATTTCTTAGTTAAAAGTACCCAGCTCTGGAAAGCTAGGCAGGCTAGCTTCTTGGTTTAAGAATCACTGGCCTACATTAAATAATAAATACATATTTATTGATTGATTTTATTGATTTTAGTATTGATTTATTGATATTTATTGATTTTAGTACAGTATCTCCTAACTTTTAAAACAAATTTAATGGATCACCTGATGATGTTCGGATAAAATGGTAATTCTTGGCATCTCTCCAAAGGGGTGTGTGTGTGTGTGTGTGTTGTGGGGGGGAGAGACAT
This sequence comes from Mellivora capensis, assembly GCA_004024625.1. Classification (NCBI taxonomy): domain Eukaryota; kingdom Metazoa; phylum Chordata; class Mammalia; order Carnivora; family Mustelidae; genus Mellivora; species Mellivora capensis. The sequence goes on from PISX010007137.1 coordinate 18,449, forward strand.
ATTTTGGTCATGTTTACTGAGTATATACTGAAGGAAAAACATGAGCAACATATGTATCAGGGTAGAAAACACAGAAGCATGAGTAGGAATTAAATAAGGCTACTGGCATGAAAATAGTACATCAGAAGTTTCATAAACATAGTCAAGATTTTCTTCCTTTTTCCTTTCTAAATCCAAACAAGGAATCCTATCTATTTGGCCCATCTTTCTGAACTGTTGTCCAACCCCGAGATGCTAGCTGAAGTGAGGTTGTCGAGAACACAAACATGAACTGATGAAAAATTAGAATGCAGATTGGCAAGAAACCAATTTATGAAATGAGGCTTACTGAGGACCTACTGCATATTCAGCACTGTTTTCTCTGCCAGTTCCCGGTATCTGAGAGCCCATCATCCTGGGCAGAAGGAAAGAAATCGGGGTTGTTGGGGCCAGAGCAGAAACAGGCCTGGAGCCCAAGGACTGGGCTCTAGTCACATCTGCCTGGTGCCGTTTATATGACCTTGAAGAACCCTTTATTTCCAGATTTTCTGATGTGACAGTTGAAAAATCAGACCCAGAGATGTAAGACAAATAGCAAATAATTTTAACAATGCAGGAGTGTTGCAAAGTTCAAAAAAGATAACGTATGGAATTCACTTTGCACTTATAAGGTATTAATTGCATAGTATCTCAGATACAAACTCGGGGACAAAAACAGAACCAAGTAGACTCAGTATTTAAGTCTTCTCTTTTTTTGTCAGTTGTGTTTTTTTGAAGTTCTGACAAGTACCTCTTTATTAAAATAGGACTTGGATGTGAGTGATAATACAGATCGTCACTAAGAGACAAGTAGGGAAGTAGACTCCACGTGCTCAAACCAAGGGTCACCAAAGAAGGGCAGAACAGCAATAAAACTATAAAGAAGGAATGCATGAAACTCTTCTTGTCTCCTAACCACTATACTTATTTTCAGTGGGTAGAAGCAGTTTGGAAAGAATCTTAGGGAAATATGTAGTTTCTATTTCTATCTAGAGGTTGGTAGATTCTTGTCTACTCCTCTGACCCCTGTATGGCCCTGCAGGGATTCTGGGACTTTGGCTTCTGCTGTGGGTCAAATGGGAGGAACCGCTTGCTCCTCTGCCTTCTTATAGGACTTTCTCTTTATCTCTCATTTTTCATAGTTTGAAAATGATGAAGATGATATGCCTGTGTTAGTGCTTTGCATTCATCCTGCTTATCCTGCTCAGCTTCCTGGGTCTGTGGTTCTCAGCGTCTGACATTAATTTGGGGAAATTCCCAGTGGTTATTGTTTTAATATTTCTTCTGTTCCTTTCACTCCCCCTCCTCCTGGGATTCCCGTTACATTTGCTACGCCTTTCCTACTTGTCCCACAGTTCTTAGATACTCCTCTCTGTTCCTGTCACTGTTCTCGTTGCTTTACAGTATTGGTGGATTCTGTTAACAGATCCGCAAGCTCAGAGAGACGAGCTCAGCCACGTCCAGTCCGGCAGTAAGTCTGTCAAAGGTATTGATCCTTGCTGCCACTGTGTTTGAATTTCCGGTACTTCTTTTTGGTTCCTTCTCAGAATTTTCATTTCGCTATTTATATTGCCCATCTGTTCTCGCATGCTTTTGTCTTAGTCATGAGAATTCTTGGGATATTAATCAGAGTTGTTTCAGATTCCTGCACCCCTACCATGTCTGAGCCTGGTTCTCATCCCTGCTCCGTCTCTTCAGACTGTTTTTTGCCTTTTCATGTATCTTGTGATTTTTTTTCGTGATAGCTGGCCATGATGTGCCAGGCAGAAGGAGTTGCTGTACACAGGCCTGTAAGGTGGTGGGGAGGTCCTGTGACGAGGTCTGACGGTCTGTAGGGAGACTGTGCCTCTGGGCTGTGGACTGTGGACTCTCACACGCCTCTCAGATGTTTCTTTCTTTCCTCCCCGAGGTGGGAGAGGATGGCTGAGGTGGGCCGCAGCTGGGCATCTCCCTTCTCTCCAGGGCATCTGGGCTCTGATAAAATCCCAGCAGGTTAGGCCCTGGTTAAATAGTTCCTGTTGAGGGCAGGCCTTGTTGAAGAGGAAAAACCAAATGCTCTGCCGTATTTCAGAATGGTTCCTCTTCCCTTCCCCCAGCCAGAAGCACAGGGTTCTTTGCTCTGATACTTACTGTGGGAATCTTGTCAAGCTCCTCAGGGCAACACAAAAATGTGGGGACTCCCCGTGCCTGGGTCGCCCTGGAGTTTTTATCCCTCAGGCTTGTCCACACTGAGCCTCCAGCAATTCATCTACTATAGTTCAGGTCTTCTTCCTTTCTTTTTTTTTTTTTTTAAGATTTTGTTTATTTATTTGGGGGAGAGAGAGAGAGCATGAGTGGGGGAGGGAGTGGGGGAGTCAGAGGGAGAAACTGACTCCCCGCTGAGCAGAGAGCCCCGATGCAGGGCTCTATCCCAGGACCCTGGGATCATGACCTGAGCTGAGGGCAGACACTAACCGACTGAGCCACCCAGGCACCCCTAGAGTTCAGGTTTTCTTATCCTGCACTGCTTCCCATGGAGGTTTTGGTTTGAGGGGTTTCCGGTCTGGTTAAGATTTGATTCTCTGTATTCACCTGCTGGTCTCAATTTGGGAGCAGCAGCTTGCCCTGTGACCTCACTTTCTCATAAGGACCTAAGAAGAGTTGTTGCTTTTCCAGTTCATCTGTTTACCTGTTGGGACAGAGTTGAATTGGAGGGTTTTAAGCAAAGGGATAACCTATCTGGCTCACATTTTACAAGAAATACGTCAGTGGCTATATAGTCATCGAGTGCCAATGAGGGTCAGGCCTCTGCTGAATCTCGACTTACTGAATTACTGAAAAATCATGGTATTTGTACAAACTATAGCTCACTCCTGAGATGTGAGCGATAAGGGGAGTTTCTAAGCCGTCTGTGGCTATGAGGCTCGTCAGGACATCTTGCGTGGGGTTTGAGGGAACTTCGGGAAGACTGAACACAGGTATCTCCGGGTGGATATGTAGGGGTGGGGAAGCATTAGTAAGACTGCAGAAAAATCCTGGGTTTTATTCTAAATTCCCCTTTTGGTAAGATGAAAATCATTCAACAGTTGAGTTAGGTAGCAAATTTCTTAATTCATTTTTAAATGTCACTGATGATGAAAAGAAATCTTAAGGTTGATTTGGGGTATAAATGAATTCCTCACTCTGACTTAGTGCAGGAGCTAGTGGCTTCTCTTCACGCAGTCGTTCTGGACACGGGCTCCTTCCACTCCACTCTACATTCCTGGGTGGGGCTCTCATGTTCCCGGTCCCCTGGGCAGCTAGAGCTTTATTCCATTAGTGTGCCAGGCAGCAGGGTAGAAGTGAAGGAGCCAGAGCATCAGCTACCTTTTTAAGGACATTTCCCATAAGCTGCTTATAAACCCTCTGCACGTACCTTCTTGCAGGGGAGTCAGAAATGTGACCTCTTTTCTCAAGAGCTGTGAATCCAGATAAAAAGCAGTGATTCTGTTGTTCTGGATGAAGACACAAACGTGTATCAGAGGACACTAAACAATTTCTTCCCAGACTGTAAATGATATGGGGAATAGATGTGCGTTTGCTACTGACCTCAAAAACCCCAAGGCCTAAGGACCTGAGCCAAGACAAAAAGTGTAGAAGACTGTTGAGTAATCACTAAAATGAACTTACAGACTGGTTCAGCATATTCTCCTACAGGTCACAACTTTCATTATGTCACTTAAGCCATTTATTTCTAAATCCATCCCCTGTTTTAAACTCTGTTGGAATTCACACAGATTACATCAGTCACCCCCAGACAACTGTTTTTGTGACCTTGTGACCATCCAGATCCACTGTATTCTGTTCCATAAGAGATTCTGTTGCTGAACTGCTGAATGAGGGGAAGTTGGTTTAGGAAGCACTATGAATTTAAAACAAAACAAAAACAAAAGAAGGAAGGCAAAGAAGGAAAGAAAAGGATTCATACAGAATTACTGTGTACATAGGATAAAAGTAGAAAAGTCATGATTCTCCAAACCATAAGAGCCAGATAAAGCCCTACTGACCTGAATTAGAGTCACAGCTTTCAGGATGTTTTATAAAAGTAAAGGAAAGATGGCTAGGAGGAAACTGAGCCATCTGACATACCAGCCTAATAATCTGAGTGGCTATTTTAAGTCACCCATTCATTACTCAGAAACATCAGTCTCTGTCAGGTGTCTACTCACACTTTTTCCCTGCTTATTTGCCTTTTTTTTTTTCCCTCACCCTTTTAATTAAAATACGAAGAAAAGACTAAGGGAGGTTTCTCTTGTTGCTTGAATCAAAATGTCAGATCTGGCTGAATGTGAAATTGACAAATGAGATGGAAACTCGCACAGGGACGGGGGTTTGCTGCACCGAACCTGCCGCCGCTGTCTCCTCCACGGAGTGTAACCGGGCAGCTACTTTACAGAGCTTAGAGACTGAACTTGGGAAGAATAATAAACCCAAAATATATGAATCAATTGGAAACCAAGTGCTATTTTGTTTCAACACTTAGTAAGAAAAAATGTCCGTCTACCCGGATTTGAATTTGTTTAGTCTCCGTCAGATACGTGTGTATATTACGCTGGATGGAGCTCCGTATTGCTCCGTTCACAGCTACTGGAGCAAAATTCCCAACCTAATTAGGTTCTAGAAATAAGGGCCATTTTCTATCTTCTTTTCTACTTGTTGCTAGTAAAAGCACTTAAAATGTGCTGTGAAGGGGCGCCCGGGTGGCTCAGTGGGTTCAAGTCTCTGCTTTCAGCTCAGGTCATGATCTCAGGGTCCTGGGATCGAGCCCCTCATCGGGCTCTCTGCTCAGCGGGGAGCCTGCTTCCTCCTCTCTCTCTGCCTGCCTCTCTGCCTGCTTGTAATTTGTCAAATAAATAAATAAATAAATAAATCTATCTTTTTAAAAAATGTGGCGTGAAGAATCCATTTATGTATTTCTTTTTTTCTTCATCTACCTGCTATATTTGTCAGGCTCCCTGCTCAGTAGGGCATCTGCTTGATATTCTCTCTCTCTCTCTGCCCCTCCCTGCACTGGTGCTTTTTCTCAAATAAGTAAATCTTTAAAATAAACAAAAGAAAAAACCATAAATCTGTTTTTAACTCAGGAAGCTACAAATAGAATAATGCAGTGTAGCTAAGGAAGTCAAATAAAAGAAACAAAGGAGAAATTAAAAATGACAAAATCGTTAAGTAGTTCACAAACCTGGTTCTTAAAAATAGAGTGAGAAACAACTAGAAAGTGAACTCTCAGATAGGGTCCCTGGGTGGCTCAGTCAGTTGAGCGTCACTTTTGATTTCAGCTCAGGTCATGATCTCGGGCTGTGAGATCAAGCCCCGCATGTGGGTGAGGGGACGTGGTTCATGCTCAGCGCGAAGTCTCCTGTAGATTCTCTTTCTCTCCCTCTGCCCGACCGTCCCCCATCCTCTCTATCTAAAATAAATAAATAAATCTTTTTTTAAAAAAGTGGGCTATCAGAACACATAAAGGAGAAAGCACAAAAAAGTAAAATTAGAAACGAAAAAGGACAGCCACAGCAGCGATTAAATGAAAAAAGTGTGCACGTGTCTACCAGATACATTTGAAGCTCTATTCATTCTAGCAAGAATATGACACTATGGGATATGCTCCCAGAGTCATTTATTGAGAGCATAATCAGGAAGGAAATGTAGATCTACACCTGCTGAGATTCCAAAATATCCCCAAAAGACTTATAAACCCCTGATTAGATTTTAAAATATTTTCCTTCCCATTCTTGGAATGGCTACTCTTTCATGATGACGATGAAGTTCCTCATTGAGAAACCATTTTTCATTTGGAAGATAAATTTAAAAACAGTATAAAATTACACATGCTGTGATTGGACTGTGCTAAACAAAAAATCACATATATGCATAAAGATTGAAAGTGAGAAAATATATTTAATTAGAGTAATGAGATTATGGGTAATCTTTCTTATTTTCCAGCCTTTTCAAAATACTATTTCTGTAACAGAGATGCAGGACAATATAAGATGTCTCCTGTATATGGGCCCAAATTTTGAACAGCTCTACAGACTTCCTCTTAGTAAAGTGACAAAGTACATTCTCCCTGTCATTGTCAAATTGTGGATGGTGTCAAATCATTCCTTCACAAGCCAGCCCAAATCAACCATTTCTTTAGTTGAATGCATACTCTTGGGTTGTTATTCTTTAAAATACCAACTACTAAGGCATTCCTCAGCCTCACAGGAAGGCAGTCCATATGAGAAATCTGCAGTACATAGGCGCCTGGGTGGCTCAGTCGCTAAGCCTCTGCCTTCGGCTCAGGTCATGATCCTAGGGTCCTGGGATCGAGCCCCACATCAGGCTCCCAGCTTGGCGGGGAGCCTGCTTCTCCCTCTCCCACTCCCACTGCTTGTGTTCTCTCTCTTGCTGTGTTTCTCCCTGTCAAATAAATAAAATCTTCTTAAAAAAAGAAATCTTTAATACAAACTCAGTTTATATATTTTGTGGGAAATAAAGCACGTTTCTTAGTAGATTAAAAGACTCTTACTAGTGGAATATTCTAGCATCCTGTATTGACTTCAGTTGGAGTAGAATGGACTGAAAGAGTACACCAGGCACTCCACTAGAGATGACAGATACCGGGAATGAATCTGATCTTGGACTTTCAAGGGGATTAGTTGGGGTGACTGTCAGATACTTCCGTCTTGGGCACAGAGAGAAAGGAGGCAAACATTCTACTATATATCAAAGAATGTCTTTGTCTTTGCATAAATACAATGATTTCTTTTGGAGCTGGCAACTAAATTTCTCATTTTAAAATGTCTTGGGAATTTGTTGAGGTTGGCAGTGGTACTACTTATCAGAAGATGCCACAGAAAATCCTCATTTGCTGCCTATACTGTGTTTTTGTGAGTGCAAGTTATCTATTTTGTGATAGAAAAGGAGGAAATATTGCCCTAAGTTTTGGTTATATTTAGTGTGTCATTATAACTTCTGGTCTTATTAATACTTAGATGATTTTGGATAGAGTACTCAGAATATTTTTGCACATCATTAAAAATTATATATCATGTCAAGAATTGGATGAATTGATGACAACCTGGAAGAAATATGACCTACTTTGCATATGTATAAATATTTCAAATACTGTTTCAGTTAGAAAAGTATAGAATTTTTTTGTTTCTTTACAGTTACTTGTACTTAGAAGGGCAGTCAAGAACTTAAGGCAGTACTGTATTAATTTAGACCATTAGTAATGACCACAAAATCTCCTCATCTAGAATAAAAGATTATAGCACATCACTTGAAGAATCTCAACTACTTTATTACCTTCTTCCATCTTTAAAATCTTTAGAAATTCTCTTCGGGTTCTCATGCTACTTATGCTACTTACTGCCATCCATGTCTTTGATTATGAGCTCCCACAAAATAAATAAAATTTAAAACCAACATTAAAAAAATTTCTTCTTTGCAAAAACTATGTTGTCAGAGTAATGAAACATAGAAAATGTAGTCCCTATCATGATCTAAGTGCCATAGGTAACTGCTTCCAAAAATTTGGTATTTATCTTCCTAGAACTTTATGCCTTTCTGTGTGGGTGTATGGGAATGTATTTATGATCCATTGTGAAAGGTCATTTGTGTCTTGAAGCTTTTAAGATTTTCCTTTGGGCATTATCTTTCCTCATTTTGATTATAATGTGTTTCAGTGTGGATCTCTTTGATTTCATCCTACTTAGAATCCCTAGAGCTTCTTGGATGTCTGTATGTATATTTTTAACCAAAAACTGTTCAAAATAAATATACTGTATTGCTTTTATTCCTGCAAACACGTTATGTATTCTCAAATATACTGCCTTACTTTAAAAATACAGAGCCAACAAATCTGTTTAATGCACACATAGCATCATGTTGTTTAGAGTTACCATGACATACTAAACCAACTGTAGTTTCATAAACATATGTGGAGTATGTCTAGATTTTTTTTTATTACACTGTTGTAGCCAAAACCCTTGTATATGTATTTATGTGAGTAGTCAGGAGGACTCAATATCTAGAAGTAAGATGGCTGGATCATGAAATATATATACATATGTGTGTATGTATGTGTGGTGTATTCACGTACTTGCCAAAATGAATTTTCTTTGCCAATCTAGTGAAGAAAATTGTCACTTTAATTGGGAAGTTATTACTTAACTATTAGGGAAATAGAGTGTCTTTTTTTATAGGCTTTGTAAATTTTTTTAATTGCCTGCTCATTCTCTCTTGGATTGTTCATCTTCTCAGTGGCATGCAAGAACTTTTTCTCTTAGGCTTATTTAACTTATATGTATTATAAATTAATTTGTAGTTTGTCTTCTGACATGGTACACATATGTGCTCATTTATTTCACCCCAAAAAACTTTGAATCTTTAAAAAAATTTTTGAAATGCAGAAATGTAGAAAAATAATATAATTCTCCTTCACATTGCTACCATCCAGAATTCACAGTTCTTTGTTTTTGTTTTCAGTTCTTTTTTTTAACCTTAAGAAATAAAACATTTAAAACATTACAAGAAAGGCTAGTCTTCCAGACCACCACACCAGACCTCATTTATCTTCCTCAGTGATAAAATGCTCTATATCCTTCTAAAACTTTTTATGTATGTTTGAATGCCTGCGTATGTTTCTATACACAATCTAATATGTTGCTTTCTCTATTTAAAATGTCTTCTGTAAAAGCAAGTTTTATGTAATATTCAGACTTCTATTACTGAAGAGCGTGTCTTTGTGATTTAGTCATTTAGATATGTATAAATTAGCTAAAGATGCTTCAGTTTTATGCACTCAGATTTAGTAGTCTTGTATGTCTTATATGTAATAGACTTTCCTCCTGTCAAAAGTGTAAAACGGTCCATGTATTTTCTTTTTTTTCCTGTTTTTTTTGTGGATCATTTGAAATTCATTTGAGGGTAAGAAGTAATGCAGCGGACTGATGCCATCTTCTTCAGATTGCTGGCTGGTTTGCTCGTGCGTCAGTTCCCCATGTGCTTACCATTTGCAAACACTGACTTTATCAGGCATACAATATCCAAGTATATACCATCATTCCCTGTAGCTTTTCTATGCATTTTTCCTATCCCTATACTGTTTTTGATAAGTAAATTTATTCTTCCACATACTTTCCTTGGTATTCTTCTGTGCTTTCAGTGAGCTTTAGAATTGTTTTATTTTGTTCCTAAAAGAAATTCTTACTTTTATTGCAATTTCACTGAGTTTTAGATGATTAGGGAAAATTTTCATACTTTTAATTTGTTTGCAGTCACATATTTACTTCCTTTTTCATTCCTTTTTCATGCCCCTTCGGTAACGTTTTATAGCTTCCTTCATGTAAGTTCAGTACATTTCTTTTCAAGCTTATGTATACAACTTGTTTGTTGCAGTTGAGTATAAAATCTTCCCTCTCATTGTTTTTTCGTGTTTTCTTTCTTGTTACTATTTGTGTATTACATGATTTTGTCAAATACTCCCATTGTTTTCAGTAATTCTTAGTTGATTATCATAGGTTGTGTGGGTTTGTTGTCTGTGTATTTTCTTTGGCTAAGTTAACTGAAATCCGTGGTTCTCATCTCCGGCAGTTGTGCTTCCCATGGGACTACTAGCAATGTCTTAAGGCCTTTTGGATTCTTACCACTAGGGATCCTACTGATATCTATTGGGTAAGATTGGAGACGCTAAACACCTGCAGTGCACAAGACAACCTTCCACAGTGAGATTATTATCCAACCCAAACTGTCTGTAAACACCACAGTTGAAAAAACCATGGTTCAGATCTTTTACCTATTTTTTTATTGGACTGTTGGCCTTGATATTAGTGAGTTATAAGAGTTATATATGTAAAGTTGCACGAAAGGACTTTTTTCTTTTAGGCCTATTGAACTTACGTGTATTGCAAATTTATCTGTAGTTTGTCTCCTGACCTGATACACCTATGTGCTCATTTAGTTTACTCCCAAAATCAATGTGCTAAAGTGGTCTGTTTGGGTGCCATATTCTGATTCCTTTCATTTATTTCCCTTCAACTATTCAGTTGTGTGTTCTAGATACGAGTCCTTTTTTTGGATATCTGTTTTGAAAATACTGTTCATAGTCTGTGTCTACCTTTTCATTTCCCTAAGTCTCTTTTGAAGAAAAGTTTTTAATTTGAATGAAGTCACATTTATTGAGATTTTAAAATTTTATAACTCATGCTTTTTTGTCTTATTTAAGAAATCTTTGTTTAACCCAAAGTCATTAAAATGTTTTCTTGTTGTATCATTGTCTAAAAGTTTCATAGCTTTCGGTCTTATATTTAGATCCATGGTCCATTTTGAATTAACTTTTGCAAATGATGAGTTAAGGCTTGAGGTTCATATTTTTGCAAATGGTTACTATATGTTTCCAACACCCATTTGTTGAATTTTTTTCCCAAATGAATAGCCTTGAAATCTTTGTTGAAATCAATTGTTACCTGTATGGCCCTTTTTCTGGACTCTCCATTTTGTTCCACTGATCTCTATGACTAACTATATCCCAGTACTACAGTGTCTTAGTTATTCTAGCTTTATAATTAGCCTTAGAATCAGGTAGTATAAATACTCTAACTGTGATCTTTTTAATAATACTGAATCTTCTGGCCAAAGGACACAGTGTATTCCTCCTTAGGACTTAATTTCTCTCACGAATTTTTTTAAAATTTAATTTTATTTTTTCAGTGTTCCAAGATTCATTGTTTATGCACAACACCCAGTGCTCCATGCAGTATGTGCCCTCCTTAATACCCACCGCCAGGCTCACCCAACCCCCCGCTTCCCCCCTCCAAAACCCTCAGTTTGTTTCTCAGAGTCCACAGTCTCTCATGGTTCATCTCCCCCTCTGATTTCCCCCAGTTCACTTCTCCTCTCCTTCTCCCAATGTCCTCCGTGTTATTCCTTATGCTCCACAAATAAGCAAAACCATATGATAATTGACTTTCTCTGCTTGACTTATTTCACTCAGCATAATCTCTTCCAGTCCCGTCCATGTTGATAAAAAGTTGGGTATTCATCCTTTCTTTTTTTTTTTTTTTTTAAAGATTTTATTTGACAGAGATCACGAGTAGGCAGAGGCAGGCAGAGAGAGAGGAGGAAGCAGGCTCCCTGCGGAGCAGAGAGCCCGACGCGGGGCTCGATCCCAGGACCCTGGGATCATGACCTGGGCCGAAGGCAGAGGCTTTAACCCACTGAGCCACCCAGGCGCCCCGGGTATTCATCCTTTCTGATGGAGTCATAATATTCCATTGTATATATGGACCTTATCTCCTTTATCTATTTTTCTGTTGAAGGGCATCTTGGCTCTTTCCACAGTTTGGCAACTGTGGCCATTGCTGCTATGAACATTGGGATACAGATGGCCCTTCTTTTTCTACATCTGTATCTTTGGGGCAAATACCCAGTAGTGCAATTGCAGGGTCATAGGGTAGTTCTATTTTTAATTTCATAAGGAATCTTCACACTGTTTTCCAAAGTGGCTGCACCAGCTTGCATTCCCACCAACAGTGTAAGAGGGTTCCCCTTTCTCCACATCCTCTCCGACACTTGTTGTTTACTGCCTTGTTAATTTTGGCCATTCTAACTGGTGTAAGGTGGTATCTCAATGTGGTTTTGATTTGAATCTCCCTGATGGCTAGTGATGATGAACATTTTTTCATGTGTCTGTTAGCCATTTGTATGTCTTCATTGGAGAATTGTCTGTTCATGTCTTCTGCCCATTTTTTGACGTGATTATCTGTTTTTAGGGTGTTGAGTTTGAGGAGTTCTTTATAGATCTTAGACATCAGCCCTTTGTCTATAGTGTCATTTGTGAATTTCTTCTCCCATTCTGTCGGTTGTCTCTCTGTTTTGTTGACTGTTTCCTTTGCCGTGCAGAAATTTTTGATCTTGATGAAGTCCCAAAAGTTCATTTTCGCTTTTGCTTCCTTTGCCTTTGGAGACATATCTTGAAAGAAGTTGCTATGGCAATATCAAAGAAGTTACTGCCTATGTTCTCCTCTAGGATTTTGATAGATTCCTGCCTCACGTTGAGGTCTTTTATCCATTTAGAGTTTATCTTTGTCTCAGCAATGTTTTATGATTTTTAGTTGACATCTCCTGTTAATCTTTTATCAAATTTATCACTAATTATTTTAGATTTCTTGAAATTATCTTAACTAGATTTTTTGAGGTTTTGATATTAGTACTATATTAGCTCACATTAAAAAAAAGATTTTTTTCTCTCTCTTTTTTTTAAGAGTTAGAGGAATTAACAAATGGAGACTTTGTGCAAAATGCTTTCCTCCTTCTCAGTCAAATACAAGCCATCCATTTGAGATTCTTGGCAGGAGGTTGGGAGAGAGACTTTTCCTCTACCCTCTTAGGTTCTGTGGTGGGAGCCCAAAACTCAAACTGACTAGAAAACAGATGTACAGGAGAAAAGCATACACATTTTGGTCAATGTTATTATTTTTATACGTATGTGGAAGCCTTCATATATAAGAAATGAAGACCCAAAGAAATACATAGGCCTAAAAGTTTATATAGCATTTTAACAAAGAACAATAAATTGTGGAAACTTGTCAAGACAAAGGAAAAAGGCGTTGGGTTAGGGGCAGTAAATTTGGCAGGGTGACTAGGAAATACATGGGGGAAACGAATGGAAGTAAAGGGTTATTTTACTAAGTCTGAATGTTCTCTTCATGGGGCACCTGAGTCGTGGGAAATGTATGCCCTGCTTTTGGGTACAGAAGGGGTGCTCAGAGGGCCTTTTTTGCCTCTGCTATTTCTTAAGTGCCTTCTGCTCAAAATAATCAGTGTGCCAAAGTGGCCTGTTTTGGGTGGCATGTTCTGATTCCCTTCAAAATGCAGCACTTCTCATTCTTTCTAGATGCAATTTTCCTGTAAAATGCCAGTATAGCAATTATTCTCTCTACAATTCACCTGATAAACACTAACTTCCACCCCTCTTTATATATTTATATTGAGCCATTATTGAATTTAATTTAAATTTCTTGTGAGTTTAACCTTATTTCACTATCTACATTTCATGGATCTTGAGGTTTTCTTGACAGCACATGGCATGAGGCCTTATGCACCTTATGCACCAAGAACTAAATCCAGTCAGTGATGCTTGAGTGTCCAGAGACAGGTTTCCACAAAAACCTTAAAACATTATTTCTCTGAGGAAGAGAAACTGATATTTTAGGATAAACATTGCTTATAATGTTCTTGGCGAGTTTATAGATGATCTGACAATTCACCAATGATTAATTACCGATTGACTGTTTCTCTGAGATAAGTGTCTGACAGTCATTTCCTTTGGAGAAATGTTAGAAGGATATAGTGAGATAACATCAAGATGGAAAAATCACAGCAAGGCTGAGAACATTCTTTTTCAACAGACTGAATATAAAGGTGCCTGGGATTTATTTTTCTAACGCTTTAAACTTGGACCAGGTATGATGAAACATAAAAGTTGTACATGTTAGTCACTTCACATTGGTGTGATATGTACCCTAAAATGGACTCCTGCAATTAAAGTTTTGGTGTGTTTTTTTACTGGAATGAATGTTGCTGCTAAGGGTAAGACACTAGAATCCTATGAAGAATAATGAAACAGAAAGAAAAAACTTGGACCCAGAGAAAACATCTTGACAAAGAAAACTTAGACATTCTCTTTCTAACATTGAGATAATAGAGCATTTTAAAGGAAGAGCCAGAAAATGAACATGGCAGTTTAGCTGCTTTGACAAACATTGGGAAAGCTGCATTCCTTGGAAGCTTCTCCTGCTGGACATCATTGTCCACCAGAGGATACGTGCTGAGTGGTGATTGGGATACAGGCATATGTAGGTCTGGGTCTGGAGGTGGGGGTACAGAAGGATCGGAAACCACATATGCACCCAGCTTGCAAAGTTTTACACTAGGGAAGTCAGAGAGATTGAAGACAAAATTTAAGTAGGAAAAAAACAATAGAAAGTTATCATGGATTGTCTTCATAAGAGCATTCATAAGAGCATAAGCATAAGACTTATTGCCACAGCCATCTGTCTCCTTCCCTGCCTTGCACTGGACTCCCTTGCCCAGAGCAAACAGAGGCAGCACTTGAGAGAGAGTCCTTGGGTGGACTAACATACAGTTTTGAGTGCCTGAACAAAACTTTGGTTTCTAGTGTAAAAATGCTGGTCAAATTAAAATCGTACCAAAAGACCAGAAGGATTGTACAGAAGCTTGTTTCCCCTGAGCAGGAGAAAGTCAGGAGGCCTGAGATATTGAAGTTGCTGATATTAATAAGGAACAGGAAAAAGAGGTAGTATTCATATCTGAAAATAATTTATTGATTCATCAGAACTCAGAAAAGTCTTTAGATAATGAAGTATATTATCTCAGAGATGGTGCCTTATCATAGCCAGAAGGCTTGACATACCTTTTATCCTTCACTTTAAAAAAAAAATTTTTTTTTTTAAATTTATTTGTCAGAGAGGGAGAGAGAGCAAGCGAGCGAGCACAGGCAGAGTGGCAGGCAAGGCAGAGGGAGAAGCAGGCTCCCTGCCGAGCAAGGAGCCCGATGTGGGACTCCATCCCAGGATGCTGAGATCATGACCTGAGCCGAAAGCAGCCGCTTAACCAACTGAGCCACCCAGGCGTCCCTATCCTTCACTTTTTACATTGTTATATGTTATATTCTAAAGCACGCCTTAAATAATTTTTTTTAATAAAATGATTAAAAAATTTTGCTGGTGATATAGTAATGTTCAAAAAAGTACAAACTCTTATAGTGCTACATTGAAGAAGAACTGCTGGCAGCCTTGTGGCTGCTGCCCGCCATAAAAGCAGGGCCTGTGGAAAACTAACCAGTCCCTTCCAAGGTCATGGTAATGAGCGCCCCGTCAGTGCAGGAGGAATTGTGAATGGACGTACAACAGTGGAACGCCACCTTTTGTGCCTTACTAGTGCCATTCTAGAGGGTTATCAGTATCTGCAAGGTTTTGGGGGCTCATTGGAGCATATTTTCAGATAATAGTTTTTTAAAAGTTACTTTTGGATTTCATTCCTGCATCACTAAACGACTATTCTGAGCTAGTCTTCTCACGAGCAGTTTATTTTTCTTCAAGGGCATTTACAGTATCCTTTTATTTTCATTGACATTTTTCTGGCCGTTTCACATACTTTATAAACTCTTATTTTCATGTATTCTTGTCCACTTAGCAATCTGCCTAGTATCATCTACCAAGTTGTAGTTGTCCGTATCTCTAAAATCATGGGCCTTTTTTTCCAGATTATTTGTGAATAAACACACACTGACCCTGACAATCAACTATTTGTACTTTTTGTTGCGAGAGCTGATCACTTATCTCTTCTTATGGTGACCCAAGCTAATTTCCTGTTCAAGACCAGAATCTTTATCCCAACTCCACCCCGACCCCCTACTCCCACCCTGTTCTTAGGTGAACCAGAATATTCTGGCCCATGAAAAATAACAGCAAAACTACTTCCTTGTAGACCCTTAACAAATATCTTTAGAAGATCATCACAGACACACACACATATACACACGGACTCACTCACATGTGGGTTTAACTGCTTCTCTCCTTATATTTCCTCTTTCAAGCCCTCCAAGAACTCAAGAATTTTAGTCAGGTATTTCTGTTTTGAGTCTGATTTATGAACTCTTCCTTGTCTGGCCAGGTGCCGGCCTGATTCCACAATTCATAATCTGTCAACAGGAGTAATGGCCCATTTCCAAAGGTGAAGCGTAACATTTCTTTCTGCATGCATCAGATAAACAGATTGTGTGGCTGCTCAGTGATCTATCTGAAGTGGGCTGAAAAGCACATTAACCTTCCAGCACACCCCCATTTTCACTGTGGTTCTTTTCTTTTATGCTCTTCGTTTTTCTTCATAAAAGCCAGACCTGATAAATAACATAATATCCAATCACTAGTGAGCAGATTGCCCAAAATCTAGAAGGGGAATGCGCTGTGGTACCCAGTAAATTTCAAAGCATCTCAGCCTTCAGACCTTTGCATAAGATGCCATTTGATGGGTATAAAGTTTCAGTTACACACAATGAGTAACTTCTAGAGATCTGCTCTACAACAGCATGCCTGCAGTTAACGCTACTGTATTGTGCACTTAAAAATTTGTTAAGAGGACCGATCTCATGTTAAGTGTTCTTGGCACAATAAAAAGGAAATGGGGAAAAAAAGTCATTGAGATTAGGAGGAGAATTTTTTTTCTTTGGTTTGGTTCCTCAATAGCATGAGCTAGTTCTGTACCACTTGATGGTGAGAAATCCCATGGCGCTCATTGACAGCTTTTTCCTTTTCTCGATTTTGAACACTATAGATGAGCCTTTGCATTCTAGGATTTAGGAGGCTGCCTTCTCAAGAACATCTGGAATAGATAAGCTTTAAGTGCTGGGTCCCCTTTCGTTTCATTGCCATGAATTGTTTGTGTATACTTGTGGGCTATTTCTGCTGAGGTATAAAATTTATTTTTCAAGGCTGGGACAGTACTGTAGGAGGCATTCAGTCCACTTGGCCTGGTGTAAGCCAGCTACGCAGGAGCACAGATATGGAGAGGATCTTGAATGGAGGCATGTAAGAGGGGCATTCAAAAATCATCAGGGACCAGATGCCAAGATAATTCACTTTCCAGTCAGTCTAGGGACTCTTGATGCTATCATGCTGATCTAAACTTACCCAGATTCACTACTACATCTCTGTGTGCTTCCTTGTGTACTGACTACATTGGAGTGAATGTTGTTTCAGAATTTTAAGAAGGAAATAAGTGAATTAATAGAGGGAGCCAGGGCATTCCAGGAACAGGGTAGCCAGAGAAAGTGGAATGTGATAGTCTGATCTATCAAAGAGATATCAGTGACTGAATCAGGGAGTGGAGGTTTTATTTTATTTTATTATTATTTTTTTTTAATAATGAAACTTGTGTTTCAAGAAGGAAGGAGAAGACATGGGCAGGGAAAGAGAATAATGACATGTGAAAAGGAGGGGTTAGGTTGTAACAGAATGGCCTACCTCAGTACTCCTTACACTTAAATGTGTCTTGTTGAAATGCAGATTTTGATTCTGTAGGTCTGGGGGAGTTCGGGGATTTGACTTTTCTAACAAGGACCCAGGCAATGCTGATGCTATGTTCTTGACACGCAGGATCTAGCTCTGGGAGACCATGTCAACACCTATAAAACTAGTCATGATCCTTTGGGCCCCTCTCTATGAAAGTGCAAAGAAGACAAGTAAGTGCTAAATAACTAGCAAGATACTTTCCAGTAAATGCAATTAAAGTCTCTCAAACTTTAAGGCTGCCATTATATCCCAAATGGTAAGGAGATTAACTCCGTATTAGGAAAATCGTGTTGTCATTCAGTTCATGTGAATAATGCACTTATAAATTTAAAGAAAACCTATTCTTAAGTAATTCAGAAAATATAAATTAAAAGAGAAAATGAGTTAAAACCATCAAGGGTTACTGCTATAGTTCCAATTTAAAAAGCTTTATTTCTAACATTTTTATATGTACATGCTCACAACTATGCTGATACAGAGTAAAAAGAAGTAAGGTCTTGTTCATGATCTGCACAGTGTTTTGCATCCCTTTAAAAAAAATCTGAACAGGCATTCTAGCATAGCATCTTGCTTTTTGCTTTTTGCTTTTTTTTTTTTTTTTTTTTAGTCTTTGCATTTCTGCAGGAAAGGGAAGAAGGCTTGTGGCTTTGTGTTCCATTGAGCCAAAGCCTTCTGTCTTTTGCACATGTCTGAGTTGTCTTTGGTTAAGAGGCAGAAAGTAGCTCTTATGTTTTAAAGATAACTTGAGAGTGACCTGATGAGGAAGTTACATGTCTCTTTATGAAACAGAAACATGCATATTCTTAGATTAAAAGAAACATAAAAAGATGAAAAATATATTAATAGGTTTTTCAACACAGATCCTTGAACCTCCTAGCACAATGTAATAAAAAACTACACGCTTATCACAACCTGTAGTGTTTGATCTTTTTTATTTTTTGACAGAGAAGCAGAGGACCTTTCTTAATCTCTACATTACTTTTTACTACAGACAAAATTAAAATAGTTATTATAAATTTTTATCATTATAGATCAGGGATAAAAATAGTACCAGTAGAATTAGCTGTGCATGGAGAATCCTTATATATTTCTTTATAACATTCTTTTTCTTTTTTTAAGATTTTACCTGAGCGCATGCACACAAGCAGGGGGAGGGAGAGGGACAAGCAGACTCCTTGCTGAGCACAGAGCCTGGTGCTGCAGGGCTCGATCTCAGGACCCAGAGGATCATGACCTGAGCCAGAACCGAGAGCTGAAACTTCACCCAACTGAGCCACCCAGGTGTCCCTCTTTACAACATTCTTTAAATCTATAATTATTTAAAAATAAAAGTTTTTTTTTAAAGCAAAGGTAAAATAGAATTAAAATATGCAACAGCTGTAACATACACACATATAAAGCTGAGATGGGTAAATGAAATTAGAGCATCCTGAGATTCTTACGTTCCCCAGGATGAGGGGAAGGTATTGAAGAATATAAGACTTCATCAGCATAAGCAGGTTGAAATTTCTAAAGTAATCACTAAAAGTAATCACTAAAAGATCTAAAGTAATCACTAATGTACAAGCAGTGTCTAACTTTCAATCCAGTAGATACTCAGGGGAACACCTAGTGAGTTTCTTTAGGGTATCTGCCAGAGAGTAAGGGGCTGCAGGAGGGTACTGGAGGGGGCCGCTGCCGAAAGGGAGCCTCTTGGAGATGAGGAGACAACAGACATAAGAAGTGAAACTCAAGTAGAGCTGACTTGAGCATGTAACAGTACTGCATTTCTTTTTATGGCTGAATAATATTCCATTGTATGGACGTACCACATTTTGTTTATTCAGTTATCCGTTCATGGACATTTGAGTTGTTTTCACTTTTTGTCTATTAGAAATCATACTGCTATCAACATCCAGGTACAAGTGATGTTTTCATTCCTCTTGGGTGTAGACCTAGTAGAGGCATTGTTAGATCATACACTAATTCTATAACTTTCTGAGAAACTGCCCAACTGCTTTCTTCAGTGGCTACACCATCTTACATTCCTACCCTATAGGGTAGAAAGGTTTAATTTTCTCCACATCCTCACCATTTTCCTTTTTTTAAAAATAGCCATCATAGTGGGTGTCAGTATCTCATTGTGGTCTTGATTTGCATTTCCCTAATGATTAATGATGAGCATCTTTTCGTGTGTTTATTGGCCAGTTGTAGGTCTTCTTTGGAGAAATACCTACGCACATTCTTTGCCCTCTTAAAAAATGTGTTATCTTTTTACTATTGAGTTCTGAGTATTCTTCATATATTCTGGTTAATAGACCCTTATCAGATACATGATTTGGAAATACTTTCTTTCTGTGGGCTGCCTCTTCATGTTCTTGATAGTGTCCTTTGATGAACAAACACTTTTAATTTTCATGAAGTCCCAATTTATTTTTCCTTTGGTTGCTTATGCTTTTCTATTATTTTATTAAGCTGGTTTTACTGAAATAAGATGGTGTTTTACATTTAAAATTCCTGTTGTCTCAGTTATCCATGATTTAGAGAGTAACCTGTCTCACTAATGAGGTGATGTATTCATTTCCTATGGATTTTATAGTAGATTGCCACAAACTTAGTGGCTTAAAACAACACAGATTTATCATTGTACAGTTTTGTAGTTCAGAAGTTCAAAATGGGCTTTACTGAGATAAAGTCATTGTATCAGCTGACCCATGTTTCTTTCTGGAGAGTCTAGGGAAGAATCTGTGTCTGACCTTTCCAGCTTCTAGTGGCCCCCTACATTTCTTGGCTTTTGGCTCTCTTCTATCTTTGAAGACAATGATGTCCGACCATGTCTTCCTCACACCCTATCACTCTGACATCCTCTACCTCTTTTCCACTTTTAAGGGACTCTTGTGATTACACTGGGCTCACCTGGATGATCCACAGTAATCTATTTTAAGGTCAGCTGATTAGAAAATTTAGTCCCATCTGCCACCTTCATTCCCCATTGGGCACGTAACATGCATATTCACAGGTTCTGGGAATCAGGAGACGGACATCTTGGGGCAGCTGTCATTGTGTCTCTCAGCCCCTTACTGCTGACCTTGCTCTGCTGAAGCTAGACACTGCAGTACATCTGTCGACAGCTAAGGAAATGGCAAGTGCTCAGAAATTAGCGATAAGTGACTTTGGTCTTATTTCTAAATCTCTTCAGCTGTAGCACAGGTTATAAGGGCAGAAAGCTTAGGAAATAATGCAGTTTGTTGATTCTTAATAAGCTTGTTTTACAGTTCCTAAACCAGGAGTTTCTGTTCTTGTAATCCTAGAGGAAAGCAGCTTCAAAATTTGGCATTATGGATAGCAATCTTAAAACTGGCTTTCTAGAATTGGATTGTGTGGGCAGGAGTTTCCTTCATGGGCAGCCTGGCACAGCGGAGCATGGGCTTTGGAGTCACATGGATCTGGGGCCAGGTTTCACCTCACCTACTTCATTAGAAAACTCCACCGGAACGCAACTGTAACCAAAAAATACCACCTGGGTTTTTCTGAGTATGTATGAAACTGCATTTGTGTGGTAGTATATCTCAAATATTTCTAAAAGGTAGACTGATACTTTTTTTAAAAATGAGAAAAATTAGTGCTTAAATTGTCTAAAGTAGCTTAAATACACTTTAGCAAATGATACTATTTAGCAAATGATAATGCCTTTAGGAACACATGGTAAAGGTATGCATTTTAGAATCACTTTGCTGGTATAATGCTAGCGGTAAAGGGGCCCTCCCCAGCCAATGCTGCTGGGAGCCACCACTACGAGGCTGACCATGCACTCCATGAGGTCTCTCCTTTGATTAGAAAGGAAGGGAGATGGCAGACAGGCTGACTTATTTCCTGCCAAGCTTCCTCTCCCGGCCTAAGTCATCTATTGTCACATGTAGACCGAGGGGGGAAGACCAATCTAAAGATGCACAGAGCAGCAAGTGGGTGCTCCCAGTGATGTCCATGACATCGGAATTATTCTATTTCTGGATGCGTTGAGCTGTCTTTCATCCTGGGATATTTGGATGGCAAAAACTAAGATTACCATGAAAGAGGGCAGTGGGCAATTTGGGAAGTGCCCTGTCTCCCTGTGACAGAAGCTTTGCAGCCAGGCGCAGTGATTGATGTTGACAAATTGCAGCTGTCAGAGTGTCCAAAGCACTTCGCAGGATACGTTTCTGACTTTGCATTTCTCACTCATGCATTCTGATATATAACCTTCTATTTAGAAAAAAAGCACAGCAAGTTTCTGCAGATACTCCCTAAAATTGTCAAAACCTAAGAATGATAACAGACTATTACTGTTTCCTTTTTCCCTCGAAGTTGGCGAGGATTCTAAGATTGAAAGAAATGTTAGAGAAAGAGGCCATTATATATTTGAAAGACTTTATGTTTCCAAGAAAAGAAAACAAGATGCCAGCAAAGTGGGAAAAACAAACTATTCCCAAACAGGAAACTATGCACATACTGACGAGAAGCATGAAAGGCAGTGGGAACCCCGGGCAGATAAACCAACAACTACAGATTGCTGAGAAAAGCAATAAATAGAAAGGGCACAAAAATCACACAGACTAAGTTCTATATGTGACAGTGTCATGCCTGGTGTAACAAGGGGGAAAACTGATGGAGAAAATCTATATTCAAATAAGAGCTTGCAAACTTCGATTCTAAAAATGTTTTGCCATTGTATCCATTAGCTGTTAGCACTAGGATGCTGTGTTTTGTGCTGCCTCAGAACCCGGGGCTTTAAAGCCACAACCATTTATTGTTCGTGCAGCTGCATCTCAGGTGCAGTCTGGCTAATCAGAGACTGGAGTGGTTTCAGGGCGCCTGGGTGGCTCATTTAGTTAAGCGTCTGTCTGTCTTCAGTTCAGGTCATGATCCCAGGGTGCTGGGATCAAGCCCAGCATTGGGCTTCCTGCTCAGCCAGGAGTCTGCTGCTTCCTCTCCCTCTCCCTCTGCCTGCCGTTCTACCTGCTTATGCACACTCTTGCTCCCTTTCTGTCAAATAAGTAAATAAAATCTTAAAAAAAAAAAAAAAGCTAGACTGGTTTCATAGCAGCTGGTGTGTCTCTGCTCTGCCTCTTAAAATAGATCCATGGAACATCTGGATGGCTGTGCTTCTCATTGTCTCTCTCTGGACTTTGTGCTAGAATGTTCTTAGCATAGCAGCAGACACACAATAGCAAGTAGAAGTGTGCAAAGCCTCTTAAGGCTGAGTGCCGAGTCACATGGCCAAGCCCATGACAAGGACAGAGGTGTATTATGCTGTCGATGAAAATTCCTGCAAAATTGCACCAAACTTTGTAGTCAAGAAAGCCTCTGTGGTAGACAGCAAGACAATATAGATAAAATTTATAATGTCTTTAAATGAATTTAAATAAAATCCTTAGTTTTTTACTTAATCCATACACAGTCTTAACCTCTGATACAGATAAAGTTTCTGGCTTTCGTGTCTCCTTTTCCTACCTGCTCTACTCAAGAAATGATCAAGCTGTAGAAACCTCCTCACTGTTTGTATTCTTTCTTTTTTAATTGATCAACTTTCATTTTTAGCTGTAGGCACTTGAAAACGTTTGTTGCGGAAAACATTTATTGGAGAAATGAATGAATGCAACTATTTCAGCCTCAAGAACGGAGATCAGTGCTTGGCTAATCACGAGCTCCCAGATTGAGCCATTAACACTAGCTAGACATTCTCAAGGCATCAATCAACATAAATTGTTTGTGCTTTCAGAAAAATAATTTAAAGCCTGGGTTTTTTGCTAACAAAAATGCATAGTTATCATCTTAGTGGAGCAACAGCGTATTGTAGGTTTAACGCAAAAGTATTTTATTCTAGTTCCTACTTTGGTATGCTCTATCATGGTTGACAGTCCTAAAACACTGCTTTCAGCCAGTCAGTCCTTATAAAAAATTATACAGTGATTCCCTGTTGCTAAATAGTCTGAATAGGCCCATAAACGTGTCTCTCAAAAGACATCATCACTTGGCTGAACCATAAATATTTACTGGTGGAAATGTGTATGTGTGTTGTGGAAATCTGCTTAAATGGGGGAAAAGCTTACAGACCATCTCATCTCCCTATGTTTGAACATCCAAGAATACACAGAAAGCTCAGAAAGCCCCCTGAGTGGTGCACTGTAAATAGTAATTGCTTTACAATGAGTAGTAGATTTTAGGAAAAGATTGGAACAGCCAGAGGCAGGAAAAATATTGTGGGCAATAAATAAGGTATAGCCAGATACGTAAACTTGAGCAGCACCCAGTCTCACGTCTTAAACTTTGGTGCTAATTCTCAAATTCAAAAGTAGATTCAGAATGTGTCACCCATAACTACAAAGGGTTATATTCTCACCAAGAATAAGTCATGAAGGCTGAGGAGGATAAAGGACTTTGTCACTTCTAATATTTATGATTATAACACTTAAAGGTGGTGTGATTAATGATTCTTTAAATTAAATGTCACTAATTTGGACTGTGTGATTATTCATCAGCCCTTTTATTATCTGAAGAGAAAAAATTTGCATAGCAGGGTAAACAATGGGTCATTTAAACTATCTGGACAAACAAATCATTTTAAAGAATTTGGGGGTACACTGACTTTCTTAAATGATTTCATTTATAATTATTCGAATTCATCCATCATACCTTTCCGCAACTCCACCTACCACAAATTGGAATTAGCTTATTTTGGTTTGTTTCTAAATATTAAACTAAATATCTCTGACTAAATATTTCAGATTCTCAAAACTTCATAATTAATATTTGCGTGAGTCTTGGGGCTGCGATGAATTGTGGCTGGTGCGTGCAGCCTGAATTCTCTAGTTTGAGGCCTTGGACTCCTCCTTCGAGCTGATTTCAGGTTGTCCGGATCACCTAAACCAGTTTGGTCACCCGGCCGCGCTGTCACGTCTGTTTAAGGAAAACATGCCTGATAGTGACACTGAGCTGAGGGAGGTTTGCTTCACCTTGTGTTGGATTCACCTCCCCTTCTCCCGTTAAGCTCTGGCTGCAGGTCTTAAAAATGGGAAATGAGATGAAATGTGGCGTGGAAAGTGATGTAGGATCGGTTTCTTTGTTGTGGGTTTGCATTATTTTGTGATTGATTTTAGTGCCCCTCTAGACAAGCCAACAACTTAAACAGGGTTTGGGAGGCTGAGGTGGCAGTTGCTAACTTCCGGTTCTCTTTCATGACCAATGGTAGAAATGCCATGTCTTATCAGTACCAGTTCCTCAGGCCCCAGGGAATAGGCTTTGCCTAGTAGTCTTTGACCCAGAAAATCCCCGGAACTATGGAAGATAAACAGCCACTCCCTTCGAAGTTGTCCAGAAATAAAGACCTTGGGGGACGCCTGGGTGGCTCAGTTGGTTAAGCGGCTGCCTTCCGCTCAGGTCATGATCCCAGCGTCCTGGGATCGAGTCCCACATTGGGCTCCTTGCTCGGCGGGGAGCCTGCTTCTCCCTCTGCCTCTGCCTGCCACTCTGTCTGCCTGTGCTCGCTCTCTCTCCCTCTCTCTCTGACAAATAAATAAATTTAAAAAAAAAATTAAAAAAAAAAAAAGACCTTGGGATTTTTCCCACTGCCCTGTGGCAAGGGTCCCACCTACACAGGTGGCCTTTGTCTTTCGTCTGTTTATTGCTGTGATGACTCTTGTGACTGAGTGAGAGAGTGGTGAAATGGGGTGCAGAATTGACACTCAGAGGTGACAGTCCTCCATCAGGGGCACTGGGGTAAAATCAGATAAATCACCAACCACAGGCACTGAAAGGAAGGTTAGCGTTCTGAGAGAATGTTTTTTCCTCCCCACCAACAAGAAAAAAAGGATTCTTCCAGAATTGTATCTTGCCTAAACTTTAACTCACAGTGTTAACATTTTTTTTTAAAGTTTGAGTCAAGGATCTTTTCTTACAGAAAGTGTGTCAAGTGTATCAAATTAGGGCAAGGTAAGAGCAGCTTCCTTTAGTTCGAGAGGGGTCGAGAACCTGCTGTTTGTTGTCCTTGCTGTCAAACCACATACAAGGCTAATAAAATACCATCTCTGTGGTTCAGGTGTCTACGGTTTAGGGGGGAGAGAAAAGACATAAGTATTTTATTTTTAAAACGACAATACAAAGTAGCATACATAAAGAGCAAATATGTCTCAACATACTCTGTATCTTAGTTTGGGGTACTGTAACAAAATACTGTAGATAAGTGGCCTATAAACAATGATTTCTCATCATTCTGGAGACCTGGCCGGATCAAGGTGCCAGCGGGTTTGGTGTCTGGTGAGAACCCATTTCCTGGTTCACAGAAGGTGGTCTCCTTGCTCCGACATCATATGGTGGAAGGGCTGAGGGAGGTCTCTAGGGTCTCTCTTTTAAGAGCACTAATTCCATTCACAGGGACTCTACTCTTATGACCTAATCACCTCCCCAAAGCCCCACCTCCTAAAACATCACCTTGGGGATTAGGATCCTGACATAAATTTTGAGGGAGACACAAACTTTCAGTTTATAACACTCCATGTCAAATAACCTTGGTGGGTGGGCAGCAGAGATTTTTTCCCCTGTCCTACAAAAGCATAATACAAAGAGAACAGATAAAAGCATAAAATAAGAATATCCCAATTTCCCCATAATCTTCTAACACACTGTCTACATTTTGGGGATTTACTTCATTCTCTTTTCTGTGCTATACACATATATATAACGTATTATTTGCCCCAGGGGTACAGGTCTGTGAATCATCAAGCTTACACATTTCATAGCTATCACCATAGCACATACCCTCCCCAGTGTCCATAACCCAACCACCCTATCCCTATCTCCCACCTTCCAGCAACCCTCAGTTTGTTTCATGGGATTAAGAGTCTCTTATGGTTTGTCTCCCTCCCCGATCCCATCTTGTTTCATTTTTTCCCTTCCCTACCACCCAAACCCCATACCCTGCCTCTCAAATTTCTCATATCAGAGAGATCATATGATAATTGTCTTTCTCTGGTTGACTTATTTCACTCAGCATAAAACCCTCTAGTTCTATCCATGTCATTGCACATGGCAAGATTTCATGGGTTTTTTGATGGCTGCATAGTATTCCATTGTGTATACATATACTACATCATCTTTATCCATTCATCTGTTGATGGACATCTAGGTTCTTTCCATAGTTTGGCTATTGTGGACATTGCTGCTATAAACATTTGGGTGCCTGTGCCTCTTCGAATCACTACATTTGTATCTTCAGGGTAAATACCCAGTAGTGCAATTGCCGGGTTGTAGGGTAGCTGTTTTCAACTTTTTGAGGAACCTGCATACTGTTTTCCAGAATGACTGTTTTCTGGAAAACATACTGTTTTCCAGAGTGACTACACCAGCTTGCATTCCCACCAACAGTGTAGGAGGGTTCCCCTTTCTCCATATGTTAGATTTTTTTTAAAATTAGAAAATTCCTGTATTTAAAGCTCTTGTAGTCTAAGACTATGTTAGATTTTTAGCTTTTCTTGCACTCTGTTGTGTTTTTAAGCAGCATATTTATTTAATAAGCATTTGCCATGCATCTCCTCTTTGCAAACATATTAGGAGCTGAGGACTGAGGCATATGTCTGCACCTTGGGGAGGTCAGACTCCAGGAGACCCTGCTGTGGACCACACTGATTTCAGTCTCCTCAGCCCCTCGCACTTCACCAGTTAAGCTTTTCCTGTCCAGTATGTTTGTTTTCCAACTCAAATATGTGGCTTTACATTTTCCAGTTAAACATACTCCTATTGCTTTTGTTTGTTTCTTATAGAATAGCTTTAGCAAGACATAATTCATGCACCATAAAGTTCACCCTTTTAAAGTATATAATCTTCCCACTGCTTCTGGCTTAGAACTTTAACTTTATAGGATCACTGTGGGTCTTGATTCTTACGTTTAGCTCCCCGCATATTTTGTCCTCTACTGATCAGATTAATCTCGCTGGCTGTCTTCCAAGGCATCGATAGGCAGTTGAGCAGGATAGCACCAAGGTCAGATTCCTGTATCGTTCAAGGCCTTCCCGGAGAGCCAGTCGGTAGTGCTCCTGGGGAAAGATATTCCGCATATCTGAACTAACCTGTCTGTAATCCTTTAGCCTATATGTCACATTATTCTTGACAATATTCAAAGATAAAACTGTAGTCTCTGAAAAGCAAACCTATACTCAGGAGTCGTCGTTGGACATTCTTCTCAAAGACCCGCGTCCAGCAGTGGGTTCGCGGCGTCCCATCCCCCCGCGCTCGGGGCGGCGCCAGAAGCGCGGATCATCCGCGGCGCTGGGCGGCGGCGCCCTCTGCCGGCAGAAGCCAGCGCCTCGCTTTCCTTTGCTCCCCGCGTAGCTGGGAGGGCCCCTTGCGTTACTGAACTTATTAGCACGTTTTGGTTTTATGACCTTCCCAGATTGTTAGCATTTCTGTTTTCTCATCTTTAAAACTGTTCTCGCAAATAAAACACACCCTTTGTCAGAGTTGGGATTATAAAACAATAATGTTAAGTCTGTGGTGGTGAGACAGAGAATCCTGCTGTTAGGGAGGTCGTTTGCTCCGTCGGTCTCTAGGACCTCATCTGTAAAGGGCGCTCCCAGCCGGCTGCTGGCCCGGGATCGCGGCCTCAGGACCGCAGCGGGGCATCCAGAGAGCCGTCGCATCCATCCCGGTTCCCTGTTTTGGGCAGCGTATCTGGGTGACTGTTTCCCTTCCCCTTTATGTTTGAGTTTAAGCTCCTTTTATCTAATTTATAGGCTTCTTGCCCAATTTTTGCCTAATATTTGCCGAATATTGCATTTCGAGCCAGAAATTCAATCTTTGTTTAAAGTCGGCTTTCTTCCTATGTTTTTTTTTCTTTGTATAATTTTCTTTCCTTAAGGGCAACATCATTAAAGTAACAGAGTGTCTTTAACAGCATGTATCGGGTCTTATCTCCTTGCTCTACACTAAGGAAAAACAATTGGTAAGCAGTTGGTAAGCAGTTCTTTTTAGGACTTCTTGGCAAACTGGCAATTGTTTTTTGGGGCTTTTCTGTAAGCATTTAACAATATTTAGACAGAATGACAGATACGAATGTTTTCTTTAGTAGGGACTTTTGAGGAGTTCAGACAATTACACGAGCACTGTTCCAATGTGGTGTAAATACAGTATCTTCCTCTAATTTTCTCCCTTGGCTCAGTTCCTGAATGTGTAGGAAGTTCCTTTCCTTATCATTTGTGTTAATGACCTGTTGTTCCTCCAGCTGTCTTTACCCTCTCTCTCCACCATAAATTGATTCCAGTGGGAGGGAAGGCAAGATAGTAAATCAGTAAATCTATGCTCTTATGTCCTCTTTTGTTTTGTTCAACTCTGTAATTACACTTCATTTTCCTAGAGTAGCAGATTTTCAAAGTTAAAGCTCACGAATTTCAGTATTTATACATGTACATAATAGGAAAAAGCCTTAACTACTCTCCCCCTTCGTTCACGCCTACCAACTAATATTTGCCATAATGAGATAAAGGTAAATACTTTACTCAAAAAGATGACTATGATTACCAAATCACACCATCTATCATTTTGCCTTTTTAGAAGTGAGTGCATATTTAGGAGAATGGGAAAACAAAGTTTTTTCTTATTCTTTTCTAAGATTGGTGTGACTAGGTAAAGGCCTCTGGAGGCTTCCAGGTCATGAACAATCCCCTTGCTTGCCTTAAAACCCCAGCAAGCCACAGTTACCAGCAAATATAATTATTATAGTGTCATTGTTCTGACTTCTCTGGGTACACTTAATTAGTCAAAATTTATTGGGTTTATTACATGTGTAAGGCATGGGTTTTAAGTGGCAGAAAAATTATACCCATCATAGATTGAGCTTTTGTTCATGTGCCAGGAAATGTGCAGAAAATCTGGGGTTTTCATGGTATTTTCCTATCTCCTGCCATTATTAATTACCTCAGAGGAAGAAAGCGAGGATGGACCATGGGGAGGAAGAAGGGGTCCATCAGATGTGTGTTCTGCATGGAGAGATTTAACTTCTGTGAGTCCTCATTTCCAAAGGAGTAATAATATCTACGTTATCCGGTTATTATGAGGATTATAAGAGTTAATTCAGGTGATGCTAAAGCCAAATCATAGTTCAACAATGCAGAGCTATTTTCAGAGTTGAAAAATCAAGAAAGAGGAGTTACATATCTGTCGCAATGCCAGGGACTGAGAATACACTTTTGTATTAAGGAAAAACAAAGTTGCTGGTGATCCTAGCACAGTTTCTGTGGGTTAACCAAGGTGGAACTTGCATTGCAGCCATGATAGAATGGATGGAAATTGAAGAGTAGTGAAATCCTGTGTCTGGGCTCTAAAGTGGGGAAGAGAGACAGAATGATAGCTGGGGGGGCTTGGAGTTAGGAGAACGGGTGAAGGAATTTAAGATGGTAGAGCCTTCAAGAAACAGGAGAGTGGGAGTAATCTGTAGGTCAAAGCTATGGGAATTTAGGGGACAACAGGACCCACAGCACTGGAGAAAGGTCTCCTTTTCTGTTGTGACCAGATGAAGGGAGGAATTGCATGGATGAAACTATAGATACTTGGAGAGAATGTTGACAAGATGCTGAGGCGGTTGTTCTGGGCTTCTGCTTTTCCTGAGAGGTTGGGGTAGAGTCATATGCTCGGTAGATTAGTGGATAAGTGTAGTGTTAGGTTTTAGCAAGTATGTAGATGTACAAGAGGTGGGAGATAAGTGTAAGTCTTTTACCAAGAACTTAACAACTGACCATGAAAACACAGAAAGGATCTGGTTGAAGCTGAGAGCCTTCCCTGTGCCCTTTTTAATTCCCACTTTGGAAATAAATGAATATCAACCAAATGAGAACAAGGAACAACTATTCAGAATCACTTGTTAGGTAACTCATTTTGGCAAAGACTCAAGGGCAGGCGAGGAATAGGAAAGCTTTATAGAGGAGAAACCCGAAGACTTTCAGATATGCCCTGTGCAGAGTCTGTGTGGACGAGCTGAGTGCAGGCTGACTACAAGAGGGGCATCCTTGGTTGGAGGAGCATGTTTGGCTTTCTCTGGTTGGTCTGCAAGTTGGAAGCTGGGACAAAAATTAGGGAGGCCATCAGTTATTAATCAAGTCCTGGCTGTTTGGGGCTAATTATTACACAGTTATTATCTGACTTCCTGGATTGTTGATGGAAATGGCAGGCTGGCTTCCTGGCCTGGTTTCAGCCCCTGGTGGGTCCGAGTTCTGTTTTACATACGCTCTAACCTTTGTCTCTCTTTGTATTCTGTTTCTTACCACTTTATTATTATGAAAAGTAGAATGACCTTCGGTTTAGAGTCTGTTGTTCCTTTAGTGAAAAGAACATGGAACCTGAGAAATAGACCCAAGAAATAGTCAATAATGGAATGAGGTCAAGGACTTTGTAGGACTATATTTCAGGAAGGAAAATGGAAGTGCACGCTGTACTGTAAAAGAAAGTATTTTTTTAACTGCATCACATCATTTTGAACCTTGCAGAAGGTAAACCCAAGCTGTGGACATGGAGCAGCAGGCTGGGTCTCCGACCAGCGGCTGGGGACCGAAGAAGTCACCTATCATAAACTTCGTATTTTACACTTTAACCCTGAGGCCCAGACAGGATAAGGGACTTGTGGGGGCTCTCACAGCTACCCGAGGCTGGACTGCAACCCAGTGTTCTTTCATTTTCATTGATCTGAGAACGAGCCATAATGTCAAGCACATTGCAAAATTCCTTTTCAAATCTAGAATCACAAAGTTCAAATAATGCAGGACATTGACCCAGACATTCCATTAGTTGCTACCTGGAACTATCTAGAGCCATAACAAACCCATTATGAATACCTGTTATTCATACTGGCTGTTTTGGCTTAAGAGAACTTAAGGAGAATTTAAACTTATAAATGTGTAACAATATGGCATGATAAACGTTATGATGAATGGTATGTCAGAATGTGCATACTTTTAGGATTACTGTTTCTCTTCCAGAAATTTCTCTGTTCCAATAAGAGATTTGAGGGGCAGTTTCCCTGATCCTGATAAGAGAAACAAGGGTGTATTAACATTGATTGATTACATAGTAAACGTTTACCTTGCCTGTCTTTACATAATGAATCTCTCTTCTCCTTACTGCCTGACAGGAATATTTAGTGGTATGTTTCCGCCAGTAATAAACCACTGAGCCACAGAGAGAGTGCTTTGTACATCCAGTGAGGAAACACCTTGGTACCAGCGAGGAAGAGTCAGAACTTCCACATTAATGTGCTAAAATGAAAGGCTTAACGATACAATTGGTTTCTGAGAAACCGTAATATTTCTCAGAGTTCCATCCATGGATGTGTGGTACTTTATGGATCCAAGATAATCTGAAGTTGCTAATACACTCAAAGGGTAAAGGGAGAGAATAGGAAGCAAGGGTTTCGCCATTGAGGTCAGTGTTCTCCCCCCACCCCACCCCGGTGCTCCTGGACACACCTGTGTAAGGTGGCCTAGAAGCAATATTAAATAAACTCTGGAAAACCTGGGGCTTGTATGCTTCAGTTAGTAATAACCATTTATGGAAACGCTGAGTACTGGGAAAGGGATCTCTTTTGAAGTCAGTCAAAGACCCATTATTTGAAAGTTCAGGGAGATTTGATAACAAAGGAGTATGGTTGGGTTTGTGTCTTGGCTTTCTGGATGAGATTATCTGACGCCTAGACCCATAGACTGGGTGGACGTTTGTAGAACAGACACCCAGTTTCGGATCAGGTTTTTTGTTCTTTTTTCATGGTACCAAAATCATTCTTAGTCTTTATGTTGGTAGTTTTATTTAGATATTCATTTATTCATTCAATAAATATTCAGAGTAAGTCCACAGTGCACTTGGCATTATGCTAAGTATCCAGGTGTAGCACATGGTGAAACAAACCTGGTTTCTCCTGGGCTGACATGATTCTGAACAGGGAGCAACCTGTAGAACTGTTATTTTTAATATTAATACTTTTGTCTCATTGTATAAACAATTTAGGTTTATACAATAAACCTAGGGATCTCTTGTTTTTGTTGGAGTTTCGCAAACTGGCAGACTCTATTCTATGAATTGAGAATAACTCTAAGCATAATTTTAAAATAGGTTTTCTCCTTTCATTTTAATAAAGTTCTTTGCTAATAACACAAAGGCTGTAAATTTGCACATCCAGTGAACCGTACTCCCAGCTAGCAGCCCTGCCAGTCTGTGTTACAATGTCAGAGTCTCGAACTGTGGAGCGTAGCAGGTCCATTACCACACAAATAATGGACTGCTGAGGCACCTTTCAGCATGCTCATTGAATGCCTGTCTTTTTTAAACTCATGACTCTTTTTAATAAACATAGAAAGATTACCCTTAATTTCTGATTTTCACAGTAATTTTATACTTAAAAGGAGATTAATGCAATTGCAATTTTAAGAATTTTTTTCAGACTATATACATTCAACTTCCCACTCTACCCCTCAGAGTTACTCTTACATAATAAAGCATATGAATATCTGTTGTAGATTACACTACTTAGGGCTTTTTTCTAATTTTTTAAGTGTTTAAAAAAAAATTCAAGGGTGGGGTACACAGGGTCAGAGATGTCAAGCATCTTAAAATGGTAATTCAGTGGGCCCAACAGAAATTTTGCTAAAACCTTTACAAAAAAAGAGACCTTTATTAAAGGTGCAGTTTTTTCCTCTTTCCCATTTTAATTACCACTCTCTCTCTAACTGTAAATGTCATAAATTAGCATATACCGGAGGATCTTAGACCAGAAAATACTCTGCTGGCTTTGCACTTGTTTCTGAGATTGTGTAAACCCCTTTGTACTCTGGGTTTTGACTACATCCAAACAGGAAATAGATCCTTTTATCTTCACATTAGAGGGACCAATACCATACATCACATGCCAGACAGAGCATGTCTTCTGCCGTTTTCCATGAGCAGTGTGTTTGGAGGTTGAACTACACGCAGTCAGTTGCACTGTTAAAAATTTAATGTCTCTGCCTGCAGAGCATACCCGTGTATTAATTTAGTGGTGCATTAAACCTCTGTGTTTGAGGGTCATGAACTTACATCTCCAATCCTGGTAGATATCTAATAAGCTTCAGTATAATTAATGTAGGAGTCTTTCATTTTTTTAAAAAAGGATGCTTTTTACTTAGATTTTATATTTTTTTCATGACCTATAAAATCACATAAGACACATTAACTAATCCTAAAACACAGCACCATTCTTGGATTGCATATTATAAGAGCCATGAAGGATTAACTACTGTTTTAAAAAGCAGTTTACATTTGGGACAAGTTTTTTTTAACTATTCCTTTTTTATTCAAAAATTTTAAATATTAGGGCACCATTTGGAGAAAAAGACCTACTAAAATGGCAAATGTAGTTAAGAATTTTGAAGCACATTTAAATCATGAATCACTCTCTTGTGTTTTTTTATAAGTCAGGTATTGAACTAGACCCCGAGTTGTAAGCCTGTTGGATCATTTTCTCTTTCCTCCTTGTGCAGACTGTTACTACTGCTTACCAGTGGCTAACACTGACAAGAAAAACACTCCTATAGTGTTTTAGAAATGGAATCAATGCATTTTTTAAATAAGAGAATACAGTACAAAGTGTTTCAGGTAAGCGCATTGTGTCCCATGTTCTGTAGCTACTTAGAGAAGATGGATGAGAAACCTCTCTGTCAGTTTTGTGGCTGGTCTGAAGCCCAGGACGTCAGTCTATCTACAAGAATCCCTTCTGTTTCATAACTAACCATTAGAAAAACATAGGTGGCACTGTCACATTTTCAAGCAATTTAAATATTTGGCATGCAACTCAAATCATTTAACTTGGCTTAGCCTGTCTAAAAAGAGTTCTCGAAGGTCTTCCAAGGTATTAAGTCCACTGGTTTAACTCTGATAGCAGAAGGCAGAAGACTTGTGTCCTTCAGTTGATAAAATATCTTAAACTAGTTTCCCATTCTTGAAGTAAAGGGTTGGACATTCAGCCAGCAGTTCTTAGTCCACAGTCTCTGAAGCTGTAAAGACCCCAGCAAGTTCCCTCCGGCCACTTTGGTTTCAGAGCAAGCTAAAGCCAGGTGGCCAGAACTCTGAACCTAGCACCTGAGCGGCTCCACTGCTCTGTGTCACACCACTGACGACATATGTCAGGTCCCTTTCAGATTAGAGAGTCTATGACAGAACAAGTTACATCAAGTCATGTGCCTGACTGGGAGAAAAAGACATCATTTAATGTATCAGATAGACTCTGCCTGCCACAGCACCACAGTTGGTGTAGCAGATGCTAAATAAAAGTGACCAATCCGAGGCCTGGATAATATGTAATTTTGCATGCAAAGCGTTAATGCAAAGAAAGTTCGGCAAGAAGAGTTCAGGTTGTCATCAGGAAAGGATCCATGGTATGAATATTGAAAAATGGATTATTATAACCAGAGCAGGGTGAAATTTATTAATTATGAATTAAAGTAGCTGGTTTTTAAGGATGGCTAATATTTTCAGGCTCATTAGAATATTCATATAGTAAGATGCCAGCTATTCCTAATATGAAATATTATCATTGTATATCAGTAAGGGGAAATTAAAAATGAAAATAGGTCATGAAGAAATATAGTAGGAGCAAGCATATATGTTTATGGGTTTATGGACAAAGTCTGAGATGCTGTTTTATTACCATTGATATCACAAATCATATCTGTTAATACTAAAACATTTGACTTAAATCAAATGCTATTTTTCCTAAAAGACAGTGGTCAGACTCTCACTAAATGAAATTCTGTTCTAAAAACAGCCACATAATTTAATGAACTCTGCTTGATAGTAAATATCCATCTACTCTTCCTGTTGGATATTTTTCAGCAAGGCAGTGAAAAGCCACTGTGGCCATGGGATTTCATTTTTAGGAGCCCCAGTTTCGGGGGGAGAGAAGTCAGAAAGCTCATCCATTGTGAAGGGAGCTGAAGTCAAGCGTACAGCACGGGAGGGGGTGTGGAGGCCGGCAGAGCTCCCGGCAGAGTTCCCATGTCCACTCCGTCCCTCCGAGGGTGGCACAGGCAGGCGCTCGAGCCAAAGCACAGAGCAGGACACAGTGTAGGGACACAGGCAGCAGGGAGCCTTCTGGAGAGAAGTGGACGTTTCATCAGCAAGGCAGCACCCCCAGAGGAACACGTGGTCTGGCTGCATTTACCAAGATTAAGCCAGAATCTGAGGCATTTCCATGAGTTTTTTGGTAAACTCTGGGACTCCTGAGTCCTCAGCCTCTCTGACTAGCTCTTCCCAGTTATGAACAGATAGAATCAACTTCTAACCATACTTAAACTTCACTCCTGAAATTTACCAATACATTCTGTGGTTTTTCTAAATGTGCATCAGTGGTGGAAATATTTATTTTTTTCATATACTGGTGTGTTTTTGTGTGGAGGTATGTGTAAACATGTAATAGTACAGTTTAAAAAAAAAACTCTAAATAGCCTTATATCCTGGTTCATATACCTTATGTTCAGAATTTGGAAATATTTCCTCAGAGTGGTTCTGCACTTCGGTCCATGGTGGTGTCCCTTCCTATATGGTTTTTCTATGGTTCCTCTTTTTGGTATGAAAATCCATGTCATTCTCTTCTTGTCTTTATTTCATTTATTTTTTTAAATACGTACGCATAAACATTTTCTCAGTTGTGATCAATGTCTATAATGTGACGTGTCAATTTTTCTTTTACTTATTTAAATTAAGCCATTTTTCTATAACCCTGGACTGTCTTCATCTTTAATCACTACATCATATTCACCAAACCTGTATGACCTGTATTAGCTTGGCACTGGAAAATGGTAAGAAATTTATTTTTAGCTACGTCGGAAAGCGTTTCTGTCTGACCTGGCCTTCAAGAGCAGCAGCAGTCGGCTGTGAAGTGGGCTTCCCAGGCCTTCATCCGTTCGAGCTGTATTTCCACAGCCACGTGCGGTTTGTACTTTCTGATGTCACAAACCAACATGTGCCATCGCCCTGCATGATTTCCAGCTCCCACCCCTGCCGTCCACACTCGAGGCGGCAGCTGTGATCCCGGTCCTCCCCAGCTGAGGTTAACCGGCGCCCTCCCCAGCAGGCGTCTGCCCCGTTACAGATGGCCGTCAGCTGATGCCTGAGCCGTGAGTAAGCTGGTTTATAGGCTGCTCTCATCTGCTCCTAAATGAATAAATGTCCTTCAAAGCAGTTATTGGGGGTGGGGTGCCGCCAGTTTTTTCCAGCCCTACACGTGCCATTTGCTGAGTCTCTTCCTGCAGGGGTAAGGGGGAGGTGCTGCGGCTGCTAATGGTCCTCCAGTACCCCTGTTCCTCCCAGGGTAGCTGCTGGGCCTTTTCTTGAGTATAATTTTTACAGGCTGGTTGTTTTTTTTTTTTAATTTGTCTGTTTGGGGTTATCTGATTTGATTTGGTAAATGCTAAAGAGCCCAGATTACGTCTCCTCACCTGTGGGTTTGAGACAGCTAGGAAGTGATTACACACCACCACCTCCATATTCTACTCTTCTTCACTTTTCCATGCTGTCCCCGTTGGCATGATGTACTTACGGTGATCTCTGTTGTCATGTGAAGGACAGAAGCTTCTGCCACTTTAAAGCTTCCTCGGTGCAGATGAAATGGTGATAATAATACAGACTTTCAGTGCGTTCATGGGGAAGTCGAAGACCGTCACCGGCATTACCCCATCCACACCCACAGCCAGCCCCATCAGAGATAACGGAAGAGAAGTCCAAGTGGTATTTTGCAAATGGACGTCAAGGTCACCTGCAGAACTTCTAGCCAAAGTCAGGATATTGCGGTGGGCAGTTCAGCTCTGCTTCTGGGGGTGACACTGAGGCCGGCAGCACACAAGGACTTGCCCAGGGCTCTCCTGCCGGTTGTGCACCGGGACGGAACCTCCGTCGGGGCGGGGTCAGCTTTTTGACAGGCAGCCACAGTCGTCACACTCGCATGTGTGTTCAGGAGACAGGCCAGTGGCACAGGAGGCAAGGCAGGGCCCCGGGCGTTGAGGGAAGTCGAGCAAAACACATCCGCTCAGGGCAGCTGCTGGACAGGCTAACGTTCCCTTCTTTGCACACATTTAAATCTGATGCAGAATTTCCATACTGAAGATCCTGGGTCATTCCTGCACAGATCATTCATTTCACCAATAGTAATTAAACAGGCCACATTTTGTGGATTTGGACTGTCCTTTTTTTCGTAAAGCAGTTCTGATGCGCTCTTTAACTGCAGGCCCTGTGAGTAGAACATGCTAGTGATAAAACACATTCGGGAATTCTTTTTAACAGAGAAAAATAAGAACATGTTTTAGAAAAGTCTGAACATTTGGAAGTGCTTGGGAAACCTTTTCTAAGTGGCATAATGAGCCTTGGTTCCTCGGAGCTGCGGCATTTTCTCGTA
Organism: Mellivora capensis; assembly: GCA_004024625.1. NCBI lineage: Eukaryota > Metazoa > Chordata > Mammalia > Carnivora > Mustelidae > Mellivora > Mellivora capensis. Next base: position 55,979 of record PISX010007137.1, read on the forward strand.
GTCTAATTGTTTTGGGGACAGCAGGCTGAGTGGAGACACGGGCTATGTGGAGACGAAAGAGTAATGGAACATCAGAAGCCAACCAATGCCTTCCAGCCCTCGTCCAAGGGCAAGGTGCGACTTCTGAGGGAGACAAAGATAAATGCAACCACTTTCAAGTAGAATTAGAATAGCCCTTCCTCAGGCACTAGAGTTCAAGGAAGGACTGGTTGTCCGGATAGAGAGGTGGCCAGGCCCACCTTGGGAGAAGGCTTCATCCCTTCAGGGTTTGGAGAGAGAACTTCTACCAGAAAACACAGCAGAGGGCTTGCTATCACAAGGAAGATGTCTGCTCGTATCATTTTTCCAGGTACCAGGCATAATTCAGGTTAATTTTCAGGTCCTCCTGTGTCAGTAAGTAAAGGCTGTCCTGTGTGAGCTTCAATAAGGTGACAAGGACAAACTCTGTCCCATGTGCCGGTCTGTATGCCTGGCATCCCTGTATAGTGCCTTCCGAGCAGCCACTAATGCATATACCACAAGCCACATGGCTGCTTCCTAAATTCAGTGCACGTTCTCTTCAGTTCGGGTTTATTTTAATGCACTTCAAATCAAGGAGCATTTCTTGATTTGAATCTTCTAACGGCATTACATCAGCTTTTGAGGAAGTAAAGAACAAGGAGAAGGCACTTTCCTTCACGGGTTTAGTCTTTTTTCCTAACTTTCCCCCAAACTTTAACATTGAATTTTAATATTAAAAAAATTAAAATCTCGGGGCACCTGGGTGGCTCAGTGGGTTAAAGCCTCTGCCTTCGGCTCGGGTCATGACCCCAGAGTCCTGGGATCGAGCCCTGCATCGGGCTCTCTGCTTGGCAGGGAGCCTGCTTGCCTGCCTCTCTGCCTACTTGTGGTCTTTGTCAAATAAATAAAAAAAATAAAAAAATCTCAAACGTACTGAAAAATTGAAGAGAACAGTAAAGTCTATATACCTTCCATCCAGATTTAGAACTGCTAACATTCTTCTGCATTCACGTGTCTTTCTCTGTGTATTATTAATTTGGCCTGCAGTGGGTAGAGAACCAAAGGGAGCGATCTAGGCTAGAATTTGACTTCAGACTGAAAGGATACAGCAAGCACAGAAAAGATGGGCTACATTCCACAAGGAGGGGAAACATCAAAATTTGTGGTGGGAGTAGGAAGTTCCTGATCTATTAAGGGAATAACAGGTAGCATGGGTTGGCTGGCAAATGGCTTATATGGGAGCAAGTAGCCATTTGAGGACAGGCCTTAATGCCAGGCCAAGATGTTTGGGGTGGGAGGCCGCGAAGGGATAAGCAATTAGGTCTCACTGGTTATTCTCTCGGGCGGGAATGGTCGGCTCGGCTAGGGAATTTAGAGGAGTGGGGAGGACAGGTGATAAACTAGGAGTAAGGAGTTCAGTGAGAAAACCGTGCGGTACACGTCCATGCAGGAGTCTACTTACTAAGTCCCTTACAGAACACAGGATGTATCTATTGGTAATTCTGTTAGGTTTGTTTAGATTTTACATTTTGGGTTTTCTTGTCTAGTTTTATTACCTTTCCAGCCTTTAACTTAAAGGGCAGAGGACTCAGTCTCTTTCTGCTGAGCGTATGCCAAGTGTCCAAATGTCTGTTGATCCATTCCTGTCCTGAGTTGAAATGATTTGAAATGACTTGATGTGCTCACTTGAATTTAATAGTCCCTTTATAACTGGAGACTCTGAATACATATCTGCAGATGAATCAGTCCAGTGATAAATGTTCCCTGAGAAAACAGATACCTGATTCATAAGTATGGTTTCTGCTTCAGTGACCTAGATCTGCACTGTCCAAGCAATATGGTAGGCACTAGCCCCATGCGGCTGTTAAACACTTATGACTGACTTGTTCGATTTGAGGTATGCTATAAATACACAGCAGGTTCAAAGACTTAGTATGAAAAGGGGATGTAAAATATCTAAGTAATAATTTCTTACATGGATAACATGTTAAAATGGCAATACTTTAGATAGTTTTATATACATTATTATGTATATATGATTATATGAATATAAAGTGGCCTAGTCCCACCACTTTTCTTCAAGAGAATATCAGAAGTCTTAGCCAAGGCGATTAGATAGGAGCAAGAAATAAAAGGCATCTGAAATGGTGAGGAAGAAGTAAAACTGTCCCTCTTTGCAGATAACATGACACTATATAAAGAAAATCCTAAAGACTATGAAAAAAAAAGTGTTGCAGCTAATAAAAGAATTCAGTAAAGTTGCAGGATACAAAATTAACATAGAAAAATCTGTTGGATTTCTATACACTAACAGCAAACCATCAGATAATTTTTTTAAACCCCATTTACAATTGCATCAAAAAGAATACATGTTATAAATTTAACGGAGATAAAAGACCTATACACTAAAAATGATAATACTTTTGATGAAAGAAATTGAAAAAGACACAAATGGAAAGATATGCCATGCTCATGGATTGGAAGAATTAATAATGTCCATATAACCCAAAGCAATCTATATAGATCAGTGCAATCCCTACCAAAATTCCAATGGCATCTTTCACAAAAAATAGAACAAACATTCCTAAAATCTGTATGAAACCACAGAAAGGGGCACCTGGGTGGCTCAGTGGGTTAAGCCTCTGCTTTCGGCTCAGGTCATGATCTCAGGGTCCTGGGATCGAGCCCCGCATCGGGCTCTCTGCTCAGCGGGGAGCCAGCTTCCTCCTCTCTCTCTGCCTGCCTGTCTACTTGTGATCTTTCTCTCTCTGTGTGTCAAATAAATAAATAAAAATCTTTAAAAAAAAAAAAAAAAGAAACCACAGAAAACTCTGAACAGCCAAGGCAATCTTGATAAAAAGAGCAACACACCTGGAGGCATCATGTTTTCTGATTTCAACCTGTATCACAAAGCTCCACTAATTAAACACTGTGTTGTTGGCATAAAAACAGGCCAGTGGAACCAGACAGAGAGCCCAGAAATGAACTTGTGCATATATGGTCAATTAAATAATGAAAAAGGAGCCAAGAATATACAATGGGAGGACAGGTGATCATTCCTCAATATATACATATATTGAATCATTACGTAGTATATCTGAAACTAATGTTATATGTCAGTTATATCAACAAATAACATGTGTGTGTATATAAATATTTTATCTATTTTTACTTTTTAAATGTGGCTTCTAGAGAATTAAAAGATATGTGGATCACAATTCTGTTCAACAGGGCTGATAGAGATAATTGGATGTCTTTCTATACAGATGCTCTCCAGCTTGGTTTTTTTTTTTTTTTAAAGATCCCAGTAAATATACATGAAAGGAAGGTATTTTCCAGCTCTACACTGGGACTAGTTTGAGTTTCTGCCTTCAAGGAAATGTGAAAAAAACAATACTGAGATTTAAGTTTTGATAATTTTTAAGAACCCTAAGTATAAATGCCATTTTATAGGAAAGAACTTTAAAATACGAATTCTGGAAAGATATTATTATTAGGAAAGGGTAAATTAAAATCCAAAGTTTGCCTAACATGTCTGTAAATATCTCTTTTAAATCTGTAGTTCACATAATTAAAATGGTAAAGACCGATGCTAGTAAACTGATTTCAGAGGCAATATCATTTCCTTTTTCTGCTGATGAAATCTGTTGTATCTTCATAATACAGCATTTCTCCAAATCGGCTAAGCATCTCCAGAGAGTACATGATGAAGGCAGAGCGTTCAGTGGTGCCATTACGTCTGAGATAGTGATAACGTCCAGTACATCTAACTGCACTCCCAGAACTTTACGTAATGTTCCAGAATGGTGGGGAACCTCGAGATCCATCATGAGGGGTTCATCACACTTGGTCTGTGTGGCATATATGGCAGTCATTTAAGGCTTAGCGTGGTTTCCACCCTTTCATGGCATCGCCCACTTACTCCATCAGGCTGCCGACAGCTCCCTGCCTCAGGGAAAACAGAACAGCCTCAATGCTCCTTTAAAAGCTCTTCAAAGGGACCCCTGGGTGGCTCAGTTGGTTAAGCGGCCGCCTTCGGCTCAGGTCATGATCCCAGCGTCCTGGGATCGAGTCCCACATCGGGCTCCTTGCTCGGCGGGGAGCCTGCTTCTCCCTCTGCCTCTGCCTGCCACTCTGTCTGCCTGTGCTTGCTTGCTCTCTCTCCCCCTCTCTCTGACAAATAAATAAATTAAAAAAAAAAATAAAAGCTCTTCAAAGAATTGCCTTAACCTCCCTTGGTGACATGTGTCTAACCACTTTCATTATCATCACAGCCTGTGGACTTAACCTCTGAACTTCGTTTTCCTCATCTGTAAACTGGAGACGAAAACCTGCTGTACCTCGAGCACGTGGTGCTTGTAAGTGCTCAGGTGGTGTTGGGATGAATGAGAACGACTCCATCCCAAGTAGCACACCTCTTTGCACAGCATCTCCCAGGCAAAGCTCATTCTCCCTTCTCTGATTCACTCATTTTCATTAATTATCTTTTTTATAATTCACTTATTTATTCCTACAAAATAACCACTGTCGACCCCCAGATTCCTAGGCAGCCAGGGCAGGCTTGCGGCCTGTGTGGCTCTGTGTGACACTGCCCGCGCCCCAGGATTCACCTGCTGCTTGAATATGCCGCACCCTGGCCCATCCTCAGCCGCCCCCGCCCCGTGCTTCTGTCCGGTCTGCTGGGCTTGACTGTATTTATACCCGTTTCTAGCTCTAGTGTCCAGCAAAGAGGATAACACAGTAAATACCCATGAAAACAAGTGATTTTCCAGCCCGGCAGAGTTTGTCTCATAAACCCGCTCAGCTGGCTACAAACTAGTCACTTGAAGTAAGGCATTTGCTAGTCGCTCAAATCATGGCAACCTCTCTCTTTCGTTTTAAAAGATTACTAATGTGGGGAAAGGGAACCTTGACCTACTTCATTGACAGAAACAAGCAAAGAAGTTGAAAATTTCTTTAATACTTACCACGTGTTGGGTTTTTGGCTAGGTAATCCACACGGCTGCTCTGTGAAGAAGAAATTCTTATCCACATTTTATGGATGAGAAAACTGAGATCACAGAGCAAGTGAATGATAGAGCCAATGTCTGAAGCTAGGCCTGACGTACTAACCTCACACGACGGGGTTTATACTTTTTTTGACAGGGAGATGCCGCCTCTGTCAAAGTATCTGAGCAGAACAATCACCCAGGAGCAGAGGGAGCAAATCCTTCCCACTCCTGCTTCCCAGTGCTTTAAAGCATCCGAGGCCTCCCCACGTGCTCTTTTGCACCGTCAGTCAGCTCGAAGGAGCCACAGCCCCACTGAGTCGGTTTGCAAGGGGGAGGGCAGGCAAGACACCAGGACAAATGTCCCTACTTAGCCTCCTGTGACACAAGAAGGGTTGAATAATTTAAATTCTACCACTTTGCCAGCTTCTACTGTATAGTCCTCAGTCTTTCCAGCTTTACACAAAAGCTGGTAGGATGTCATTAAAAGCAACAGAATATTAAGTGCCTAACTCTCATCCTTACCTTTGGGAAAGAAAACAGCTTGAGATAATGGACGAAAATTGTAAAGTCTATGTTAATGTTATTCTTAAGTACTTCTATTTCTCTAAAATCTGAAAACCCAAAAGTGAGGCTGTGCTTCTGCCTTCTCTAACATACCAAGTATTACATTCCCCTGGAACAGGAGCGTAACCCGCCCTCATTGGCCAGTATTGTTGTCGTTACACCACAGTTGCCCTTCAAACAACTGATGAGGCACATTCAGACAAAGCAAGCAATTTTAGGTTATGTTTATCACATGTGAGATGGTTTCCTGTCATCTTATACAAAGCTGTAACTTTTATTCTTGTCTCTAGTTAAAACAGGACTTGATCTGAACGACTGGTTATCCTTAGAATGATGGTTAATTCTACTCTCTGCAAACAAGGGGGTGTGGATGACATCTCTATTGGCTAAATGCTGAAGTGAATCTAAATGTTATGCCAGCCAAGGTTTTGGACAAGTTCTCTGGGGTAGATTTTGAGAGAGTGATGGCATCAAGATGGCGACATAGGTCGTTCCCAACCTGGGTTCACAAGAAGCAGTTACCCACAGATGAGACACCAATGTAAAAATCCTAGAACATGGGGGTGAGCCTAAAGCACAAAGACCAAGACGGACTGCACCCGAAGGGCAAGAAGAGTGGCCATGCCAACCACGCCACTCCTTGCCCAGGCCAGCACAGCCCTGCTCCAAGAGGACCCCTAGTTTCTCCAGCAGGGAAGTGGGTCCCTTCTCAGGAGACCCAAACTCAGGTCTTACCTCAAGAGGGAACTGTTTGTGCAGCTTGGCCATCGGGGATGAGACTGTGATGGAAAAGGGGAAGTTTGTAGCGGCCACCTTTGGATCCTGGAAGACCGAGTTTCCCCTCCTAGCAGCCTGTTCTGCTGCCCTGCCCAACCAGGGAAACTGATTTCATAACCATGCCTGTTCCTGAGAATAGCAGTTAGTAGTCCTGTCTAGGAAGCCTGACCAACAGATCCACACAACTGTGGTGCCCAACCTCCAGTCGCACAGGCAGGGAACACAGCCAGCACACAGAATCCTATGTTAGGCCACAAAACAAGTCTTAGCAAATTCAAGAAAAATGAATTCATACCATTTTTCCTCTCTGCCCACAGTGTTATGAAACTAAAGATCACTAACAGGAGGAAAAATGGAAAATTTGTGAACACATGGAACTTAAATATTCTCCTGAGCAACCAATGGGTCGAAGAGGAATTTAAAAAGTATCTTGAAACACAACATACCAAACCTTACAGGATACAACAAAAGCAGTTCTAGAGGGAAGTTCATAGCTATCATGCAAACATTAAGAAAATAGAAAGATTTGGGGGCTCCTGGGTGGCTCAGATGCTTAAGCATCTGCCTTTGGCTCAGGTCATGATCTCCAGGTCCTGTGATCCAGCCCCGCATCAGGCTCCCAACTCAGCAGGGAGTCTGCTTCTCCCTCTCCCTGTGCTCTCTCTCAAATGAATAGATCTTTTTTAAAAATTTAAAATTATAAAAAGGAAAATAGATTTCAGATAACCAGCTTTACACCTTTGGGTGTAAAGGAAGAACAAACTAAGCTCAAAGTTTGCAGAGGAAAGAAAGTCTGGAATGGAAACAAAGATTAGAAAATGAAATACAGAAAAGGAGAACAATTTTTAAAAACTAAGAGTTGTTTCTATGAAAAGATAAAATTGACACCTTTATGTAGACTAACGAACATGAGAGGACTCAAATCAACAAAATTTATAAACGAAAAAGATTCCAACTAAACCACCAAAATACAAAAGATTATATGAAACTACTATGAAGACTACACCAACAAACTAGACAACTGCAAAGAAATGGAAAAATTCATAGAAACATACACCCTACAAAGACTGAGTTAGGAAAAAATAGAAACTCTGAACAGATGAATGACTAGTAAGGAGCTTGAATGAGTAATGAAATTATCTCCCAGTGAATAAAAGCCCAGGACCAGGTGGCTTCACTGGTGCATTTTACCAAACCTTTAAAGAATTAGTGCCAATCTTTTTCAAACTTGAGGTGGTTTGATGTGAGGAACACTCCCAGTTCCTTTTATGAGGCCAACATTACCCTGATACAAAAGCCAGATAAGGACACTACAAGAAAACTACCAGCCAATATCCCTGACACATACAGATGCAAAATTTTCAATGAAATTACTAGCAAATTGAACTCAACAGCACATTAGAAGGATTATTCACCATAATCAATGGTATTTATCTCTGGGATGCAAGGATGGTTCAATATACACAAGTCAGTAAACATGATACATCACATTAATAGAAAAATAATGATCATTTTGACAGATGCAGAAAAAGCATTTGACAAAATTCAACATCCATTCATGATAAAAACTCTTCACAAATGTATAGAAAGAACATGCCTCCATACAGTAAAGGCTATATATGGCAAACCCACACCTAACATCATACTTAATGGTGAAAGTTTGAAAGCCTTTCCTGTAAAGTCAGGAAGAAGACAAGGGTGCCAGCTTTTACCACTCCTATTCAACACAGTACTGGAAATCATAGCCAGAGTAGTTAGGCAAAATAAAAAGCATCAGAATTAGAAAAGAATAAAACTATTTGCAGATGATATGATTTTATATACAGAAAATCCTAACAACTGTACCAAAACAAACAGATCAACAATTCAGCAAAGGTACGGGTTACAAAATTAACATACAAAAATCAATAGTGTTTCTGTATACTAACAATGAGTTATCTGAAAAAGATGGAAATGATCCCACTTATAATAGCATCAAAAGCAATAAAATGCTTAGTAAATTTACTCAAAGAGGTCAAAGATCTCTACACTGTAAACTATAAGACATTAATGAAATAAATTGAGTAAGACACAAATGGAAAGATATTCACGTTCATGGATTGGAAGAATATTGTTAAAATGTCCATACTTTCCAAAACCATCTATACATTTACTGCAATCCCTATCAAGGTTCCAATGGCATATTTTACAAAAGTTATAAAAAAAAATCCTAAAATTTGTATGGAACCACAGAAGACCCTGAATAGCTAAATAATCTTGAGGATAAAACAAAGTTGGAGGCATCACGATTCCTGACTTCAAACTATATAATAATGCTGTAGTAATCAAAACTGTATGTTACTGGCATAAAAAATATACACATGAACCAATGAAACATAATCCAGAGTTCAGAATTAACCCGCCTATACGATCAATTAATACTTGCTAAGGGATCCAAGAACACTCAATTGAGAAAAGACTATCTCTTCAATAAGTGATACTGAGAAAATGGGGTTTTCACATGTGAAAGAATGAAACTAGACTCCTATCTTGAACCACTCACAAAAATTAACCCAAATAGAATAAAGACTTAAACATGAAACCTGAAGACATGAAAATCCTAGAAAAAAACCCAGGGGAAAAGTTGTCTTGACACAGGTCTTGGCAATGATGTTCTGATAAGACAGCTAAAGCTCAAGCAACAAATTAAAAAACAAATAAGTGGGACTCTGTCCAAAAAAACTTCCACACAACAAAAGAAGCAATCAACAAAATGAAAAGACAACCTATATGTGAAAAGGAGAAAAAAATATTTGCAAGCTGTATATCTGATAAGGAGTTAATATCTAAAATATATAAAGAACTCCTAAAATTCATTAGCAAAAAGAGAAAAAAAAGCAAATAATCCAGTTGAAAAATGGCCAAAGTACCTGCACAGACATTTTTCTGAAGAAGATAATTCAAATGACCAACAGGTGCCTCAAAAGGCACTCAGCATCACTCATCACTAGAGAAATGCAACTCAAAACCACAACGAGCTGTTGCCTTACACCTCATAGAATGGATGTCCTCAAAAAGACAAAGACAACACATGCTGGCGTGGTCTTAGAGAAAAGAGAACCTGGGTATGCTGCTGACAGGAATGTAAAATTGGTATAGCCACTTTAGAAAAGACTATGGAGATTCCCCCAAAAATTAAAACTAGAACTACACTACAATCCACCAGTTCCACTTCTGGGACCATCTGAAGGAAACGAGGACACATGTTGCCGAGATATTGCGGACCATGTTCTCTAATAGCATTATTCACAAGTGCCAAGAAGGGGAAACAACCTTGTGTCCATCAGTAGATGAATGGATAAAGAAGTGTGTACACACACACACACACACAGGAATATTACTCTGCCATAAAACGGGGGAAATCCTGCCATTTGCAGCAACACGATTAGACTTTCAGGGCATCATGTTACCTGCAGTGAGTCAGACAGAGAAAGACAAATACTGTGTGATCTCACTTATATGTGGAATCTAAAAGTACAGCCTCACAGAAAACCTGCTACTTTGTTGCCAGGGGCACAGTGGTGGGGGGAAGTAAGAGAAGGGGGACACAGATTTCTGGTTCTAAGATCTAGGAGTACTGGGCATATAATGTACATGATAAATGTAGTCAGCAATGCTGTATGGAATGTTTGAAGGTTGGCAAGAGTAGATTCTAAAAGTTCTCATCGCAAGGGAAAGTTGTAATACATGTTAACTAAATTTATGTGATAATCATTTGCTAGTACATAGATGTGTCAAGTCATTATGCTTTGTGCATCAATATATCGCATTAGACCTGGGAGAAAATAATTTATTTTCCCATCTGTGGGAAGTTGTCTCTGCTAGTCTGGTCATTTTACTTTACGACTGACCCTCCAACAACTGGGGTAGAGAGAGTTCAATCATAATTCCAATTATTTTCCTCCAAAAAAAAAAGATTTTTTTTCTTATATGAGGACTTTACTGTTTGCTTGAAAAGCATGATTCTTTGACTTAAAGGAATATACTCCAAGATAATTGCGGTGAGATAGTAAGTTAAAATTCATGATTTTGTATTTTAGCTTATTCATCTTAGTTTTCTATCATTTTATTGTAATTTCCATAAAGTTGGGAGATTCACAAATCTATTTAATTGTAATCCTCCTTTAATTCTAGTTGTACTGCTACACACTGAATGCGTCCCCTAAAAGTCTTATGTGGCAGCCATAAGCCCCAGGGTGGTGGTGTCTGGAGGTTGGGCCTTTGGGCGGTGACTAGAGTTGAATCACGTGGTGAGGAGGGGACTCTCATGATGAGAGTAAAACTGTGTTTATTCCTTCCCCACTGAGTATTGTCAGGGAAACGCAGAGAAGAGAGAGACACTTAGATGTATATCTGTCTCCTAAGGGTTTAGTCCTAATAATCCAAAATTGATAGTCTACCTACAGAAAAGCAGAAAGGAACTTATATGCAACTACAAACTAGAGAAATAATTTTGTGCTCTTGTCCTTTGAGCCTATGTAAAGCCAGGATTTTAATCAGTTTGCAGAATCTTAAAATGCGTTGTGTCAAACTCAGGTGGTTGTGCGTATATGTCCTGTTCTCCACTGGGAAGTTGGCAGGCCCACTAGAGCATCCAGAATTGTCTTTATGAATAAATGGTTTTCAGTGCTCAAACTGTTGCCAGGAGAGCCAAGGCCTCTTTCTCCAACAGATCCCAAATAGACTTTGTCATGAGTCCATGACCGCCACCCTAACCCACTATCCACATAATCGTGTCTAGTTCTGTAAATCTGTGTGCCTAATCGTATAATTTGGAAACTTCGTCTCAAAGAAGTTCCCAATTATTGAAGAGCCAAGAGCTTCTGACGCTGAATTCTATATCAGGGTAATATGCGCCTGAGGTGCACTCCATGTTCTTGTGTGGTTTTTCCTGATAACTTGGTGTTTGCATGAGTAAAGGCGCTGACAACTCTGAAAAATAAGTACTTTGAGTTTTAATAAGTCAACTGTGTTAACTGGTAATTACTAATTACCATTGTCCTGTAATGCTATCTCTGAATTTTTAAATTGCTTTTTCAAGATTTCCTCGGAAAGATAACAAACTCCCCCTAGTGGGAAGTGAGCAGTGTAAGAGTTATTCCCCCAAAGCAGTGTAACTTCAGAGTTAAATTTTGTAACGGAAAAGGGCTCCTTTTATTTTTCTCTTAGAATTTTAACCAAGAGAATAATATTGGTTATCATGGAATGTGTATAGGACAGTCCTGAGTTTGCCATCATGTTGAGGAACTGCTCCTACATAATAAGAAAGCGAAGTTACCTCAGCTTAATGCCTCCGCGTTCGCTCCAGCTAACCTGTTAGACTATCTACGTACATAGAATTAGAATTTACTTACCAATTACATATATATCACTTAACGCCTAACCTTTTACTTTGATATTTGATAATTAAGTAGTTAGAAGATTATCTCTCATCTCTTGGCCTCATTTTACAGCTGGGCTTACGGCTTCCTCAAGATTGCACAGTTGGAAGTTGGCTTCGACCTTTGAGTTCCTATTAATTTTACAGAAAGCAAGCCTTGCTCATTTTGACTTTTCTTAATCTATGAGAAAAATATAACCAAAATCCCATGCTTTTGTGGAAGTAATTAGCTTTCCACCCCACATCATTCAGACTCGAAGCTAAAACTGCATCTTCATAGAATTTAATAACTTACGTAAAATGTTAATTCTCAATCATCAAGAAAAGTTATAACTGCACCCAGGCAAGGAAGTGAGTAGCACATTACAAAATGGGTTTTGATTTTACAATTGGTAATGAAACAAAAATTTAAAGATTTAATGAAATTTTGTCCGAGAATGGCATATATCCCAGAATAGTTAACAGCCAATAACTAACTCCCGGAAAAGCAGTTATGGCAAATTATGGGAACTTTCAGGTTTGAAATCCTACAAGCTATGTTTCACATGTCCCACGTCTTATATAGCTTACGTCAAAGGACACTTCCCTGCTTGTTGGTAACCGCTGACAAAGTTCTTCCACGCTGGAGAAAGGTGGTCTCTCACTAAACATTTTGTTTTATCGTTTTCCTATAGCAAACAACATGCTTGGCTTCGGAACACTGGTCAGTACTTCCAATACCTATGATGGGTCTGGTGTCGTGACGGTGGAAACGGACCACCCGCTCCTCTGGACCATGGCCATCAAAAACTAACCCAGCAAGTGGCATCCATGGCCCGGCCTCGGATTTACCTCATTTGCTGCTGACTTACTGCTCCACAAGAACAGTTCACTTGGTTTACAGAAATTTAAACCTCTCCATGGGAAGCCCCTTAGTTTTCAAGATGTTAATGTGGCGGTAACCCCAGGTAACATACATGGCCGGTCTCAATTCTACAGTGAGGGAGAAAAATGATTTGTGAAGAAAGGACATAAGCTCCATTACATTCACTTGGAAAACCAGAGTGGGTCGTTCCCCTGCAAAATTCAGGACCGATTATTAATTAGCATTCCATTTCTCCTAGGGAATTGTTTTTCATTTTGAAGCGGAGGCCGTTCTCTGTTGAGGGTCTCTGGTGTCCAGCACAGCAGCTGCCTCCCCCCATCCTTAAATCCTTGCCCGAAGGCTGTGTCAGGCGTCTGAATGCCGGAGTCCCCTGTGTAACGTGGGGGAAAGTTCCTTTCGGACCGGGCAGTTAGAACGGCGCCACTTCGCCCTGGCCTTATTACTGCCTTTGGTATTACCTTTTAAAAATAAATCGGGAGTCACTGACCTAATTATTACATTTGAAGACAGGACAGCTGCAGGTGCGGAGAGGGTGCGCGACAGTTCACAAAGGGCTCCCCCCCCCCCCCCCCGCTCTCGGGTGGGCGCAGTAGCCTCCGGCGGAGCCACAGACGCCAAGTGCCCTCGTCGGAGCCTCAACCAAGGCCGGAGATGCTGTGCAGAGGAAACCCGGCCATGAAAACGGGATTGTTTCTGCCGTTACGAGAAGCACAGGTCCACAGGCCCCGTCAGTGCAGAGCGCCGGGAAAGGAGCGTGGCACCAAGTGTGAGAATCTGGGTCTGAAGGCCGGAGCTCCTGTCCCCGGGCAGCCCGAGCTTCCCCCGCCGCCGCCGCAGCTTCTCGCCCCTGCCTGCCCCCGCCCGAGGCCGGGCGGAGAAGGCTCCGGGGTGGACGCCGAGATGCGCCCTTGCTTCGTGCTGATGAGCCCCTCGTCTCCCTTCCTGCCCCCTCCGTCTGTTTCCCAACCAGACGGTGCCGGAGAGCCGTGACGCCGAACCACCCGCGAGGTTGTGCTCTCAGGGGCCCCAGCTCTGCCGCCCGGTGTTGCGACGAAGCAGGAGTCGGATCCTCCGCGCCGATGTCAAATAAAAATAGTTACCAACCAGGGTGCGTGTCTGTGGTGCGTTCTTAAGAAAACAGCCCATTTTCTCAACTGTATTTCACTGTCGCCGGTCTCTCCTAATCAAAGGGAAAACAACTGCCCGAAGGGTGGCTACCAACGACAGCCCCGGACCCCCATCCGGCAGCCTCGGGGAGCCTCGGGGAGGCGCCCGTGTTCCTCCGGCTCTGGCCGCAGGGGGGCGCGCGCGCTCACACGGGCCGCGCTGGCGCGCTCTGCGGACCCGCTGCCCCGCGAGAGGAGAGGGCGTGGAGAGCGCACCCTTGGGAAACAGGTGGATTGCTTTCGAAGATATTTATAAGCTGGAGAAAAGAAGAATAGAAGGAACTGCCATAATAGAGAAAGTGAAGAAAGCCAGTGGGGGGTCTGGGAGGGGGGGAAGCCGGGAAAAGTTGCAGGACCGCAGCCCGGGTGAGCGGCCCAGACCCCGCGCTGCGCAGCGTGGAGGGCCCCACTCCGGACCCTGCGGCATGTTCTCCACCGAACGCACGCCCCAGAGCTGCTGTCCCTGCACGGCCCACCTCCCCACCTCCCCATTCACCGCAGCCACAAGGGCAAAGAAGCCAGGGCCAAGGTCACGCGTGGTCCTTTAACTCAGAACCTCCAGTGGAAAAACTCAGTACCTAAGTAAGACCTCCGGGCAACACCTGCACCAGAAGCAGCTGGAAAGGAGCAGAGGACTGGTGGGTAACGCGCGTGGCATTCTTGACACTCATTAGTACTTTTCCTTTCACTTAGAAGCCAAGGCGCAGCCATTACATCTTCATCACCAGAACGTATTCTCAGCACATGAAAGAAATGACTATTGTTTTGAAAATTTACCCAAAATAAAGCATGTCCTATTTCTCCTGAAAATCTTACCACCATTACTAAGTGGATCCTTAGTAAACAGAGTAGTTTCTGAAACGCAGGAAGAGCAAGGGGCAAGCACGGCGACAGCCCCCGCTCACCGGCTCCATATCGTGCTGGAGCCACAAGCTCTGTGTTCCAAGGTAGGGCGCCTCTCCCCCTTCTGCCAGGCGACTGAACAATTAGGTGTTTGACCCCATTCCATTCCTTAAAGCTACCGAAGTGCTATTTTCCTCTTTTGTGCTTTCTCACCACATCATCTAAACACGTATCTGTTATGTTTTTTCCAACAGCAGGAGTCTGTAGAAGGTGAGATCTCAGGGCCCCGGGCAGCCCCCTTCCCACCCTCCTGCTCAGTTTGGATCCTGACCTCCAGCTCATAGCCATGAAGGACACCGGAAGCTGGGCCTTGCTGGCCAAGTGACCCGTGTTCCTTGGCCCCTTTGACTTCAGTCTGTTTCTTCTTTAGGTGGGTTGGACGTATGGCTTTTATAAATCTAGTGATGGTGACCCCAAAATAACATCTGGTCACCTAAGTCACTGACCACTGAAAGCACGCTCTGCTCACTTTTCTCCACAGGCAGCTGGGAGATGACAATGGCCACAGCTCCTGGGACGCTGGTGGGAGTCACAAGTGACTCTGAGATATAAGCTGTGTGTGGTCCAAGGAATTTGAAGGGGGCGCTCTCCCAGATGGAAGATGGCCAGGGCAGTACATCTCTATTCCTGAATTTTTACTAAGCAGACAGAGCAAGGTTCCCTTGGGATGGGAACTAGTGCCATCCCGGTAGTCTAGTCGCAGGGGACTCTCAGAGTGAGGGGGAGGTGGCCGGGACCGCATGCGCATTCAGGAAGCTAAGTGCTCAACACTATTGTTTGCTTCCATAGGTGCGGAATGCGTTTTAAACAGACCTTGCTTACTACCCCTGCTCAAATTCACATCTTCCAGAGTTTTATTTGAACGATCAAAATAAAGCAGCACATGGATAGGACGTGATTGAGACAGAGGATGTAGGCCAAGTCAGTAAGCAGTAGGAAACTCTTCTATTCCCTAGGGTGCCACAGTTATAAAAAGGGTGTGGTCTGAATGGTGACTTTCCATCTATATTGATCACAACCCACTAGAAATACATTGCGTCATCTGACCCAGACACACACAAACATGCACACACGAGTGTGTGCACAGGGGCGCCTGGTTGGCTCAGTGGGTTAAGCCTCTGCCTTGGGCTCAGGTCATGATCTCAAGGTCCTGGGATCGAGCCCCACATCTGGCTCTCTGCTCAGCAGGCAGCCTGCTTCCCCCGCCCTCTCTGCCTTCCTCTCTGCCTACTTGTGATGTCTCTGTCAAATAAATAAATAAAATCTTAAAAAAAAAAAAGGAGTATGTACACACACAATATGCTTTAGTAATTTTATTCTAAACTGAAATGAAAAATATCCAGAAATCTATTCTATATAGAAAAGCACACACCCAGGGGTAGAGTGGAATGCATAAAGGACCTTCTAAAAAATGTGTATGTAAATACAAGAGTTGTGCATCAAGCCTACTCTTCCTAAGACAATAGGAGTCTAACTTACCACTTTATCTTCCCCTCTTTGTAATGACAAGCTTCATTCTTACCTGTGTGCTAAGAGGAACCACCTACCAATGACAGTAGCCCGAATGTGATACTATTCGGGAATGAGAACATCAATTTAACTTCATTAGGAGTGAGGAGGAGAGCTAGATTATTTAAGTTGTGTCTAAAACATTCTTTTCAGGATAAAATAAATGATCCTTCCACCCGGAAAGAAATTAAAATAAAATCAAAGGCACAAGGTCAAGCCATTCCCAGGCAGTCAGTGTTTCGAGAATGGAAAATTCCTCGCACTTCCTTGCCCATGGCAGATTTCACTTATCAATCATAGTTTTCTTTTTTGATGAGCCCCCTTCTGAGCCTCATCTTAGAACAGTTCTCCTGGCAGGCACGATCAATGACTCTCCATTGGCTTGGCGCCCCTGGAGGCTCAGAGCTAACGTGTGATCTTCCCACTGGACACAGAACGGCGATGCTTACGACCCCAGAAAGAGGTCATGGCAACACCATTTTCTTCACACGTTATGAAGGACCTGTTCACTGTGTACTTAATTCTACCCCTGAAAGCAAGGACTTTGTATGCAGCAAAATAAAAAGAAAGATTAGGGCCATCCCTGCAAGTGACTTGAAAAACCATGAACAAGACCCTAAAATCACTGAGTTAAGAAATAAGAAATTTCTCAGAATAGACCTATGGATCCCTGAGAACCAAGAAATCTAAGCCACACAATACTGTGTTAGTCCAAAGGTGGGAAAAGGTTTTTAAACTAACAGTAAAAGGCATTGATAGAAGATTACAAACCATACCTTAAATGTTGCTTTTAAAAATACCTTCAAATCCTAAAGACTAGTGAGTATTTCATAGCCAGGTAGATTTTGAACAACAAACATGGGAAATTAGGGACAGAAAATTCTGCAGAACCGAACAGAGTCCCATCTGAGAGGCATAATTAATTTTGTGCTTAGCTGCTCACCACAGTGAGTCCCCTGCTAGACTACAGACCCCCTGGGAGCACGGACTTCGCAATTCACTGTATCTGCTCCGTCCTCGGTCTCCGCGCCGGGCCTGGTCTGCAGCAGGTGTTCAGGAAATCAGTGTGCGGCGGCACTGGTGCGCGAACGAGCCTCCCAGCTGTACCCAGACCCCAGGAACAGTGCGTGGCTTCCCGAGTCCCTGGGAACTGCTATTCTTTTCCTTCCTATCCTGAATTAGCTAAGATTTAAGTAGATCTGCTCAAGTTTCACTGAGATAAATTCCTCAATCTGTAAGATAAAATCCCCAATTCTAGATTGGACCGACTGGGCTATATATACCTGCCCACTCACTCCTGAAGAAGGAAACAATGTTCAAAACACCAAGACCTGAGCAAAGCCCAGCTAGTAACAAACTCAGAAGGCCAAGGAATTTTAAATTGCTAGAATAGTGAAGAAAAATGAAAGCCATGAGGCAAGAAAGGACAGAAGTTTGGGAAATCAGAATGGACTAAAAGAATCAAGCCCAAAATAAATGAAAAGAGCACGTGTGATTGACCTAAATTGCCAGGAAAAAAAAAAAGTAAAGAATATGAGGTTAACAAGTTTTTCAGAGTTAGAAATCTTGTGGCTAGAGCTATTTTCAGCTTTGGAGGTTCAAGGAACAACCCCGCTGTCCGAAGTTGAAGTAGACTGCAGACAAGAATATATGTTATATTGAAATACTTGGAGATCATGACATTCAATTCCGATATTCTCTTTGTGTTTACATCTACTAGTTCACAAAGTACACCTTCAGCATGCACAAGAAATTAGCCTCGGGAGTCTAAAACCATTAAAAAAAAAATGGTGTGTTATCTCCAATTGAATTACCCACACTAAACCTCATTATTTGTCGTTCTGACTTAGTGTTCTCTATTAATAGGTAACACTGTTAACTAACTTTTTAAAAAGTATAAATGCCACAAAAGGATTAATTTTTATTTAAAAATTACCTTATCCAAAAAACCTGTCTTCCTATCTTATTTATGTAGTTACTCAGCAAATATTTGTAGAACGCACGACCACGCTGTGTTACAGTAAGACACTCTACTCACACAGAAATTCCTATACCTTGTCCCACCAGTTCCTGCTGGATGACCCCAATGGTTTTACTATCGTCTGTTATAAAATTAGAAAAATAATCATCTCAAAAATAGCAAGGCTTTCAATACTATGGCTTTGGGACCAAATATATGAAAGATATAGAGTAAGGGTTTTTTTTAAATAATAGAGGGGTTTTACTTTTTTTTTGTGCCATAGGAAATATTAAGTCTCTGCCAATTCTCTCTCTACTGTGTCAACTTCATTAATTCAAGAAATATTTTCCACTCTACTTTTCATTCCACATTCATGAAAAAAAGTTTCCTAGGCCCCAGTGGTCTACACATTCTGCTCTTTTACTTGCAGGCCTTAAAATTCAGGGAGCCTACATGAGTAATGAGATGAGGAGAAATGGTGCAGAAAGTTGTTGGGAAGCTTTTCGTTGGTGAATTTATTGTGCATATTTTAAAACTGACCTTTTAATCCAAGTTTTTATTCAATTCCATTGCAAGGAATTGGACAAACGGTCGGTTTGAATATCTGTATGCCAGCGGCGCTGGACAATGATTTTATGAGGAAAAAGTCACAGATTAAATCATGAAGAAGCCAATATATTCTTTTTAAGGCTAAACGGGCATGGGATAGAGATTTTTTTTTAAGGGAGAAAGTTTTCCAACAAAAAAAACTTGCTCTCAATTTTAAGTGGACACAACTCATTTTTATAATTTCTTCTCTAAATGAGATTTGCTAGTAATTGTGTGTCCACATGAATACATAAAGGGCATTAATCACCCTGATGCCACCGTTACTCACTCCTGTCTTCACGAACAAATAGCTTGCCACACGTCGCTCAAAGGTTAACCTTTCTCCTGGGTAGGTGTGCGATTTATAAGAGCTGAACATCCATAGCACAAAAATCAGGTAATAGTAGAGTCAGAGGGGATGAGATGAATGGATTGACTACAAATTCAGAGTAACAAAAGCCCCAAGTTACTACCGTTTCCATTTATTCCTATTCTGGCTGTCTTGAAACATTCCATATACCAGACCTTTTGGAGACTTTATGGGAGGCACATTGCATCTCAACATAAAAAAGAATCTGACAGTTTTGCCATCAGACAACCACAGAATGCACTGCCCCTCCCTCTCGCCAGGTCGAGCACCCCGGGGTTCAGTCCAAGGCTTAACAAACACTCGTGGGGTCCCAGCCTCTGAGCTCCAAGACTCTCTGTTGAGTGCCCGCCCCGGGAGAGCCGGCCCAGTCCTACATGAAGTCAGGGACAGGAGACCTTAGTTGCCGCGATTGCACGGCTTAAGACAACCATGAGAAGCCATGTTCGTACTGTTTACAAGTGGATTCTTAGGGCCTCACTGAAAATTTACTGCTACCATCTGCCGGGCAGCGTCCTGGGCTGCAGATTTCTGGCTGGCGAAGCGTCTGACCTCTCTAAGGACAGAGAGGAAAGGACGGAGATGAAAATGAGTCCACCTGTTTCCGTGCGGGCCAAAGTCCCAGGCAGGAGACCAGACGAACCCTGTGCTGCTTCATTATGATAACGAGGTAACTTCCAGTAAAGGAGAAAATCCAGTTCAGTGGGACTTTCCAAACTGACATGCCGCTGTCCTTTAACACAGATCTGAGTGTCTCCTGCAAGGCCAACACTGGGAACCGGGGATGACCTCACTGGCTCCCATTACAGTGATGGTGAGCGAAAGAGAGAGCGGGCAGATGGGGGACACACGAGCGGAAAGATGTGCAGGAACGTGGACAAGACTGCAGGCACGAGAAGACCTGAACTTCAGGTGAAGCTGGTGGGGAAAGAAGAGAGACGGAAGTCTGCTTCCTTTTCTAACCCTAACCTAACCAGAACGCTAAGGAAGACCAGGTTCCAGCACGGACACGACCCGCTAACACATGGGACGGGATGGCTGTTCCTGCAGCAGTCCGTCACCCGGGCTGGTGGTAAGAGCAGAAGGGACACCGTGCATGGGAACATTTTTGATCACTATTATAGAAATACCAGACAACACTGGAAGAGAATATATTTAAATTTTTACTGTGGTTAGCTTTGACTAATGAAATTGTAGGTAACTTTTTCTTCTATCTACTCTGTCTTTTTCCTGTATTTTTAAAGAAAATAAGCATGTTCAATAACATTTTATTTTTTGAATTACTGTACTATTTAAAATATAGGTCATAGGGGCACGTGCACCCGAATGTTTATAGCAGCAATGTCTACAATAGCCAAACTATGGAAAGAACCTAGATGTCCATCAACAGATGAGTGGATAAAGAAGAGGTGGTATATATACACAATGGAATACTATGCAGCCATCAAAAGAAATGAAATCTTGCCATTTGCGACGATGTGGATGGACCTAGAGGGTATTATGCTGAGCGAAATAAGTCAATCGGAGAAAGACAATTGTCATATGATCTCCCTGATATGAGGAAGTGGAGATGCAACATGGGGGGTTTGGGGGTAGGAAAAGAATAAATGAAACAAGATGGGATCAGAGGGAGACAAACCATAAGTGACTCTTAATCTCACAAAACAAACTGAGGGTTGCTGGGGGGAGGGGGTCGGGAAAGGGGGTGGGGTAATGGACATTGGGGAGGGTATGTGCTACGGTGAGTGCTGTGAAGTGTGTAAACTTGGCGATTCACAGACCTGTACCCCTGGGGATAAAAATACATTATATGTTTATTAGAAAATAAAGAAATAAATAAAAATTTAAAAAAATATATAGGTCATAAAAAATACATTGTCAAATTTTAATTAAAAAAAACACTTCCTAACACTACAAAGACATTCGCAAAAGCAGACAGGCCCAGAGGGACCCGCGGAGTCAGGCAGAGTCAGATTCTCCACGGCACTGGTGACTAGGAGCATGCGGACAGACAGACCCAGGACGTCGGACGGCCCCCGGCATGGAGACCCCGACTATCTGATTCATTCTGTAGTTTCTCAGACACTGAGGGAGAGCATTTATTCCATTCTTCTAAAACACACACTTTTTTTTCTCTTTTTTCAATGAAATTTTAACTTCTCATTCAATCAGGTATTCATTCAACAAACATTACAGAGCACCTCCTCCTTGAATTCCATGTCAGTCCTTATAGTCACACCCATCCTAACACCCTCAACCCTCCCTTGTGCTCACTCGCAAAGCCCAAACCCTGAGAAAGTCCAAATTTCTGCCTCCTCTGCACTGGAAAATAGCTAGAGAAGAACACACAGCCATGACAGCTGGCCTCGTTTTAGGTTAAATATGTACAAACATACGTATATGCTGTTCTTTAGTGGGTCCTCCGTGGTGTCCAGCAATTAGACAACGTGTCCTTAATCTAGTCACCCGACATCACCAATTGTTCCTCTGTCCTGGACCACGCCTCTGGCATCAGCAAACACCACCATCTTAAATTCCTCTACTGACTCGACTCTATCTGCTACCACTTCATTTCTTTAAATTTTCCTTTGTGGTTAAACTCCTCTCAAGTTGTCTAAATAAGGCACTTTTCCCTATTCCCCTTCTCCTACTTCTCTCTTAAACCCACTTGGGGTGACGCCTTGCCCCCTGCCCACGCCACCAAACCGCTGTCTTTAAGGCAACACGGCATCAGATGGGGAAAGCCAGTGATCAAGCCTCAGTCCTGGTTCGACTGCCTGGCAGGAATATTTAACACAATGACCATGTTCTTCCCTTCCCTTCCAGAAACCACCCTCTCTTTGTTTTGCTTCTAACTCACTGGTCGCTTGTTCTGTTTACCTTCTAGAAGCTTCTCCCTAGCCCCAACGCACTGCTCCTAGGTCAGTCTTTCCTCTTTCCTTTTGTTTTTTTGGGGTTTTTTTCTTTAGAGAGAGTGCTAGGGGGCAGTGGAGAGAGGGCGGCGGAGGGGCAGAGGGAGAGAAAGAATCCCAAGCAGGGACCACGGCCAGTATGGCGCCTGCCCTGGGGCTCAGTCTCATGACCCTGAGATCATGACCTGAGCTGAAACCAAGAGTTGGATTATTCTCTTCTTCTCCTTCTCCTTTTTTAATTCATTCCAAATTTATTCATTTGAGAGAGCACAAGCTGGGGGAGAAACAGAGGGAGAGATTGAAGCAGATTCCCCACTAAACTGGGAGCCCGACATGGGGCTTGATCCCAGGACCTGGAGATCATGGTCTGAGCCACCCAGGTGCCCCCAAGAGTTGGATTCTTAACTGACTGTGCCACCAGGCGCTCCTCCTTCTTTTCTTTTACACTGTGTCTGCTCCCCCTCTTCATGATTCCACCTGGTACTTACGGCCTCAAACGTCTGTGTGGAGTCGCCTGTCCCCCTGTCTACTCGGCATCTCCACTCTGATATCCAAGACTCCTCACATCCAGCACGCCCCCCACTAACCCTGTGGTGCCCCCCAAGCCCGCTCCAACGATGACCTTCCCCACCGCAGCTCATGGCGATCCCATCCTTGCAGGCATTCAAGCCCAAATCCCTGAGTTATTCTTGTCTCCTCTTCCTCTCACAACTGGTAGCCCTACTTTCAAAATGTATTTAGAATCTGCCCACTTCACCATCTCTGCCATCATTGTCTCGGCCCGAGCCCTGCTCTCTCTCATCTAAATCACTGCAGATACCCCCCAGGGGCCTCTACTTCTCCTGCGTCCTCCTCCCCTGACTATCCTCAGCCCAGGAGTCGCATCCGATCATTCCATTTCTCCACACGAAGCTCTGCAGTGGTTTAGGGGGAAAGCCAAAGTCCTTAAAAGGGGCCCAAATGCTCCAGATGATCTGCCCCCACCCCCCAACCGTAACCTCTTTCTCATTCTGTACTGTCCGCCTGCTCACTCCGTTCAAGCTTCACGGGCCTCCCCGCTATTCCTCAGACACCCCCAGGCCCACGGCTGCTGGAGGGCTGTGCCCTGCCTGGGATGTTCCTCTGCAGATGCCCACTTGGCCAGCACCCTTGCCCCACTTTCAAATCCTTTCTCAGATCTCACCTTCTCAACCAGCCCTTCCTGAAGCATGCCATTTAATAAAGAAATATGCCTACTACCCCATCCCACCCCGCTCCATCCCTGGCACTCAGAATCCCTGCCATTTTGCTTTAATTATTTTCTCCAAAGGATTTGTCACCTTCTAGCCTACCTATCATCTATTTATTTACTATTTCATCTCTCTTCCTCCTGCTGGAAATGTTTTATTCACTGATGCAACCCCAGGCCCTAGAACAACACCTGGCGCATACTGGATTCCTGCATTCAGCAAGCGCCTATGGAATATTTCCCACGGGCCAGCGTGGGAGACAAACACGGAATGAGACCAACATGGTGCGTGTCTCCTTAGAGCTCACAGTCTAATTCTTACCGAG
The DNA here is from genome assembly GCA_004024625.1 of Mellivora capensis. Lineage (NCBI taxonomy): Eukaryota > Metazoa > Chordata > Mammalia > Carnivora > Mustelidae > Mellivora > Mellivora capensis. The sequence goes on from PISX010007137.1 coordinate 79,554, forward strand.
ACTTCCTGGAGATAACTAATTTTTCGGATACTCTACGGGAAGTGGAAAAGCACCAGGGAGAATTACACCAGCGCCCCCTCCCCGCACGTTAATTGCTCTAACTGAACCACCAGATGCTGCTGCTGAAAACGGACGTGATAACCGTGTGCTCTGGGCGGCTTCCGGGCCGGCTGAGACTTAGGAGACGGTCAGCCGGACCCCGAGGTTCCTCAGTCCAGTATGTAAGAGTGGACTCGCCCTAATGCCGCTGGATGTGCCGATGAGCAAAATGAACCACGTAAGACACTGTGTCATTCTAGTCTTTCGATACCAACTCCCCTAAATAACAAGACGTGGCCGAGGAAAGATCCCCATTTAAAAAATTATCCGCCATGGTAATCAAGTCTTATGCTTTGTTCAATAATTACCTGGACTGAAACCCTTCTCTGCCCATTTTTCTGTTGTTCTGGCAGCAAATTGATAACCTCAGGCAATTTTTAATTAGCACTTTTTAAAAATGGTTTGCTAAGTTAGTCAACTATGAAATAACCTCACCCAAATGATTAGGTTCAAATTGCATTTCAAATCCATCACCTGTTTTTACTGTAGGAACATACCATCACTCCAGGATTGTTAATTACAATGTTTATCAGTCTGTTTTAATACATGCAGAACTCAGTGGGAAGCAAATGCCAGCTGGCACCTCTCTGCGCTGCTGTTCCGAGTGGCCTGCCAGCCATTTGGTGTTGACATTTCTATTACCAGAAATAGCTCTGGCTCCATCCTTAACCCATGGAGATACTATGTCGAGATAAGCCTCGTTGTGTCCCGAGACATCGCCTGGTTACCGGGCCTGGGGAATGGACTTGGTGGCGGCTGTGCTTAGCTGGCCTGTTGGCGCCACCAGAGGGGGCCACGCTCCCCCCCCAACCATGCCCCCCACGCCCCACTCCCCCGCTCCCCCCATACCCAAGCAGAATTCCGGAAGCATCTCTTAGCAACTGTGTTTTGTTAATTCTGAAAATAAGGCTCAGATTCAGGAACTTTTAACTCCAACTCACACATAAGCAAACAGCCTGGCCAGAGGCTTATATCGCTCAGGCAAAGTTCATGACAGAGCCAGACCTGGCTCTCGGGGCTCCCCCAGCACACGCCGGCTGCTCACCCCACACCTCCCCGGTCATCTCTGTTCCTCAGGTTCTGTCTCCCTCCCATTGTGTCTCCACACTGAAGCCAGAGTGACCTGCTTTGGATGCAAGCCTGCTTATCTGCCTCCTGTGTTAGCCAAGCGGCGTCAGGCGAAGGTTCCAGATGGTCCTAGCAGGCCCCGTGTCACCCGCCCTCGGTCTCCCTCTCCCGGCCGCTCACCACACGGCTGCCAGTTCTGCGAGCCCTGTGCTCTCCCACGGCCTCCTCACAAGCTCGGCCCTTTGCCTACAAGCTGGCCCCGTGCACCTTCTCCGGATTTTCACTAGGGTTTCCAGGCAGCTACTGGGGTCACCAAAACCGGGGCCTTCCACTGATGGCTGCCTCAGCCTCTCTGGGAGAAGGGCAGTGTTGGTTCCCACCCCCACCCCGATAGACCCCGGAACCCTGGGGCAGAACAAGACAGAGGGTGGTGTCAGGTGAGGGGACAGTGGCTCATGGACCAAGCAGCCTGGGGACAGGGGCCAAGGAAATCTGGGAAGGGGTCTCAGTATGATCCAACATATTATTATACCAATCATTCTACACAATCCAAGTGTCTTCCTTGTATCCTGAATAGTTCCGGAACTCAAAGACAACTAGACCATTTTCCCGGGGCATGTGTGGTCCTTTTTTAAGACATCAGAAAGGAAGACAGCAACTTAAGCAAAGTCTCTCAGGTGCCTAGCACTGCTACAGTTTTCTTGCCCGCTTTTCCGCTCTACCCTCTCTTACAGACAGGGCTGTCCTCTCCTAAGGAGAAATGAGAGCGCTTTCCTGCTCCCAGTTGCTCCACGAGCTCTGCCCCAGGAGTGGGTGGTTTCCCGGAGATTGCACATCTGGATGGAATCTACAGGCTTCTCCTCTAGCTCCAGCCTGCAGCAAGAACCCGGCCATCCAGGCCCCTGAGCTGTTCCCTGAGCTGGGTGTAAACCCGCAAGATCTCACGGCTGGAGAGAACCGTAGAAGACCTGAGCTCCAGTGCCAGAGGCTGGTTTGCTCCTGAGTAATCCCACTGGCGACAGACAGGACCCCACAGACACACCACAAACACAGTTATGCTCGTGAAAGTCTTTAATTCCCCAAAGGCCACCAAACTGTTTCAGAACATTTTCCCAGACAGCCCAACAGATAGTTAGCTAATGACATACACATCTCGCTTATTTGTTCAATATTGAAATGCACACACTGGAGAATTTCCTCCACCAGGTGGCAGCCAAGCCTTGCTAAAATGTAGACTACGTATATAATACCCACAAATCCATATATACATGGATAGACTCTATGTACACATATGTGTGTATACATATATGGATATGCTATATTCGGATACAGTGTAGAGAGAGAGCCCCATTTTTAACGTGGCCACATAGAGTAAACACTTACATCCGTATTTTCAGCTCAAGATGCCCACCGTACCCTGCGAAGGACGGAGACGATGGGGAACTGGCACGCATGTCATCCTCAGAATACCAGGGGTTAAAAGCTGCTCTGACGTAGCTATTGGCAGTTCAACCTGAATTGGGTTCATGTCCCCAAGAATCTTCATTTAGCCACTGAAGTAGGAAAATCGGATAGTGGAGCGCTGAGGCAGTCTTAAATACAGGGCTTTCTGTTAAGTTCCAGCTCAGTAAACTCTACACTGTGCGTCAGCTTTCGTCACCCAGCATGCCAGCCGCTCCTCTGCAGAGGGTCCTGACTGTAAGAAGAACATGTCTCTTGGGGCAAGCACAGACTCCCGCACAGTAAGAGGAATAGCGAATTTGTCCTTTTCCTCAAAAAGAAATCCAGACTACAGAACTCTCTTTTATCCTTCCCCAAGGTCCTTGAGCAAGCTACGGAGATACTGACAGTAAGAGGTTAATACATTTAATCCTTCCAAAGAGCCATGACGTATGATCAGTAGAAAACCATCCCTGGGTTCAAAGGAAGGAAGATAACAGCCTGTGGCCACGTAACATCTCTTCTGATGATGCCAATTGTTCTTAGTCAGAAAGAGAATATGTGAATTTGACCAGTGGTTCTATCCTTTCCCTTTTACCTCTTTTAACCAAAACTCGCCTGCCTGGCCCCATGTCCCTGAGTCTTCTCCTGCGATAGTGTGGTATGTATGGGACTGAGTGTGATTTGGGGGGAATGGGCCGTGAAGCTCAGTATCCCCCCCTTTATGGAGAGTGAAAATAGATGTCTCCCAGCGACGGGCGATCCAAACATATGGGAAACAGGACCACACAGGAACGGAACGGGTGAAGAATTTGCTCTGTAATGTGAGGAAATGTTTAAAATAGGAAATGGTGAATAAGTGAGAAGCACACCGCAGCAACTTTTTCCACACCCACGCTGTCATCCACCACACTCTTTCCCAGTATGTCCAAGTAGGATCCTCTGTCCTTCCCAACATAGTACTTGAAGGAGCCCCTCCTAATCAGGCAGACTTAACACAAAAAGTTGAAAACTATTTCCCAAATCCCAACTAGAGAAATTGCCTAGAAACAAGACTCTTGGTTCCAGAACTGTCCAATATGGTAGCCACATATGTCTATCAAGCACCTGCAATGTGGCTAGAATGGCTGAAGAACTAAGTTTTTAATTTTTTCAGTTTAATAATTAAAATTGAGTTGACATACATAGCCACATGTGGTTGGTGGCTACTGGATTGACGGTACAGCTCTTGAACATTTCCGTCCACACAGAAAGTTCCACTGGACAGCGCCGGTCTCATCCATGGCAATAGCAAAAAGCTTTAAGTAATCGCGGAATTCACACCAAAACTCCGTTTCCTCATCTTAACGTGACCTTACAGGAATCTTGCAACTACTTTACAGGTTGTTCTCTTGATTTGTAATAGGAGATGATAATCTCTGAATCCAGTTAAATCTGATTCAGGGCCTTTACCTGCCTTCATGCTGGGAAAGTCTAACTCAGTTCTGTCGGGGGCACAGGAGTCTCCAGCACCGTGCGCTGCGGGCATTTACCGGCCTCGCCCACACTGGCCGCTCACAGATGGGCGGGGCCCCCCAGCGCGCCCCACCCGGGCCCGGAGATCCTTCCTGACGCACCACCAGGCCACAGCTCTCAGTTTATCTCCTACCCCCACCTTCAGCTCCCACACACCAGCACCCGACAGGGCTTTGTTAACCAACTGGAAGGAATGTGTCAGTGAGGCATGACTCCGCACCACTCACGCCGCGCGTGCACACACACACACACACACACACACACAAGGGTGGAGGAACTCACTCCCTTTCTGCTTGCAAGTCAGCTCCCTCCCAGTCTGGGCCGGGTTGGCCTGTTCAGAGCCCTTAACCTTTCTCCTCCGGTTACCACATTTCAGTAATTCAAGGAGAAATATTCCTCCTAACTCTGCTCTAGAGGCAAGACAGACCCTGACCCCCTGGTCTTGAATTCAAATCCCTGCCTGCTGGGCCGAGGCAGGGCTGGTGTGGCGATGAGGAAGGCGGAGTTGTCCTCAAGGGAAAAAGAGCTCCCGTTCTTGCAGGTGTGCTTGTAGCAGTGAGACTAAAATGCAGATGGGGAACCTTCACAAATTACTCTTCCAGACTTGTCAGGTATCGCTGGTTTCTAAATTGCAGTGGTACTTGACCAACCACGCAAGCTCCGGCAAGGTCGGCACGGCGGACGGCACGCGTGGCCAACGCCACTGCCCTGCTCAGTGACAAGCAAACAGCTTCAAGGTCAGTAGGGAGCGCCACCCCAGGGAGGCGCTATTCTCCGGAAGATGTTCAACACGACGGCTAAAAATCATGCGGCGGCTGGAGGCTCCTTCCAAATTCAGGCAGGACATTTTAGCACTGACAAGGCAAGGCCGCAAGGAAGAACATGTTAAAGTGATTTCTCCATTTAGGGTGCTCTGCTCGTTGTGCAGGTCAGCGCGCCCTCCTGCCCCGGGAGCAGAGGACTGGAACACCAGCTCTGCCCTGGCGTCGGCGCCAAGAGGCTCCACGGTGCTCCAGACCGACTTGCCTTCCAGGAACACCAAAGCTGTGGCTGCTTCTACGAGGAACCGTGACCAAGCTCTGCCCCGCACGGTGCACACGCAGGTCTCGTCGCAGCGGAGATCGCGTGACTCCTCTCCGTGTCCCTTTCTCCTTCTCCAGTCTTGGCCCCGCCTCAGCTCTCCACTCTCTCCTCTCACCGCTTATTCTCAGAACTCATTCATCTGGCTAACGGCACACATCATTTCATTTGCTCTTTTTATTTTGGAGGGAGACACGTGCCTGAGGCCCCCGGAGCGTCTTGCTTAAACTGACGAGTTCGTTTTGGCTGGTTGCCCCCCAGAACCCTGCGGACGTTGGCAAGGACTGCGATGTGCCCCCAGTGCTCTGCGGGGCGTCTAACATTCTAACTCAGAGTCAGCTCCGAGAACGAAGGCGTACGGATTTTAGATGCGCACGTGTGAGCATGCGAGACTTCTAGGATCAGACTTCTTCACTGTTCTTTTCTTTACTGCACTGGAAGGATGGGATGCAAACATGTCCGCTCACTTTTTGAGCCCTGGCCCTCCCCATTCTCAAGAAAAGGTAAACGAAGTTTGGGTTGCTAATAATTCATCCAAGGACAGGGTTGAGGGGGAAAGGTAGAGTGGACTAGAGAAGCAGACAAAGGAAGGAGCTTTGTGTGAGACAGAAAGAGCTGCCCTGTGGGGGCGGGGGGGGGGGTGGACCGTGTCCGGAGAGAAGCAGCAAGACCTCAGAGAGGAGGACGGTGAGCTACTGACAGCTAGAGATTGCTTCCTCCCCTCGGAGAGCTCCCAGGCCTGCAGGGAATGTGCAGACAAGGACGGTAAATGTCTCGGTGATGGCACATGCGAACAGACGGCAGAAAACTAGGTAGTCTGGACAGTATAAAGCCCAGAACCTAGAGAAGCCCTTAGTACGACGCTGAATTTCTTGGCAGCTTAGAGAGACAGATGTTTAGCAAGAGAATTAGAACGACTTAGAGAACTTAAAGGTGATACTTCTCCCGTATGGGGGTGTGCGAACTTAGACTCATACGTGCCACGGTTGTTAAGTAAATAGGGAGCCCCCGGCGGAGGTTCCGGTAGGCATTCAGCCTCGGCACCGAGCCGCTGGCTACACTGCCCGTCCCGAAGTGCGCTTCTCCGCCGGGAGCAAAGGAGCGGGCATGCTGCGTGCTTCTGACAGGCTGCGTCAGACTGTGCTACTCCTTGGTCAAGGTCAGGAGCAGAGCTCACAGATGCTTCTCTTTTTGGTGTTTAGCATTCTTGTAAGGCGAAGGCCAAATTTATGATGTAGAATTGTCCCAGAACAAATGGTACTTTTTCGCCTCTCTGCCGCTAATGATTTACTACAACGACCATCTTCTAACTCAGAGGTCAAAGAATCAAGGAAATTGAGATCTCCCTCTTCAACTTTTAAATTAAAATCTATAAAGAAAATTTCAAGGTGAGAAAAGACATAAAGCCATATCAATATATAAAGCACAAGAGACTGGGTATTTACCCCCAAGGATACAGATGTGGTGAAAAGAAGGGCCATCTGTACCCCAATGTTTATAGCAGCAATGGCCACAGTCGCCAAACTGTGGAAAGAACCAAGATGCCCTTCAACAGATGAATGGATAAAGAAGATGTGGTCCATATACACCATGGAGTATTATGCCTCCATCAGAAAGGATGAATACCAGACTTTTGTAGCAACATGGACGGGACTGGAAGAGATTTATGCTGAGTGAAATAAGTCAAGCAGAGAGAGTCAATTATCATATGGTTTCACTTATTTGCGGAGCATAACAAATAACACGGAGGACATGGGGAGATGGAGAGGAGAAGGGAATTGAGGGAAATTGGGGGGGAGATGAACCATGAGAGACCATGGACTCTGAAAAACAACCTGAGGGTTTTGAAGGGGCGGGGGTGGGAGGTTGGGGAAGCCAGGTGGTGGGTATTAGGGAGGGCATGCATTGCATGGAGCACTGGGTGTGGTGTAAAACTATGAATTCTGTTACGCTGAAAAGAAATTTAAAAAAAAGAGAAAGGAAAATTGTATAATACTCTTAATACAAAAAACAAAACAAAACAAAAAACCAAACCTGTCAGTGTGGAAGGAAGCAGCCTCCTTATTCTAACCCATTACTTACTGGAGACTCTTCATTCCAGGGGAGTAAACAATGGCAGAACCCTTTGAGTGATTCTACAGAGATAGCTCCATGGCACAAAACAAACTTATAAACATACTAATAAGTCTGGAAAGAAAGATGCCTAAGAAAATCATACGGGCTTGATCTTAATCTGCCCTAATGAAGGAGTAAATATCCATGGCAGGTCATGGTCAGCACGCACTCTGCAGGAGGTCATTCCAACGACTACTGTGGCTTGTGGTGGGACCTGTCCAGGTGTGCCTCAGTGACGGCCTGTAGGGCTGCAGACCAGAAGCCCCAACAGAGTTGCCGTAGATGAGTATCAGGACCAGGACGGTTTGCATCAGATACCTGTGGTTTCCGGGCAGCATTCACACCAATCAGCCAGGACCTGGGCCTTTCCAGGCATCTAATGCCGTATCACTGGGAGCAGTCATGCAAAACCCAATTTCCGGAAGTACAGCCCAATCTCAAGGGAGTGGAAAGCAGAAGGCAGTTTCCCTCTGTCCCCCTGAGGCTATCCCAAGCAGAAGCAGAGAGGCCTATGAGAAGTTCTATGATAGCGATGGAGGGACAGTTAGATAATAAAGATATAATAGGGAAAGATGGCTCCAAGACATTATTTGCAATAGTGAAGGCATATTGTTTTGAGGAAAAGAACAGGAAAATTTGACAGATGTGACTGAGAAAAAGTTGGTAAGAGTTTGTAACAGATGAGAACCCTGCTTCTCAAAGAGAACGGCCATTACCAGTATCAAAATTTGATGCGGCGTCTGGTAAAACTTGAAGATTCCTGGGCCCTGCTCCAGAGGCCAAACATCAGAACTGGGGAGGTGGCAGGAATCCAGGGAATCTGCATATCAACTCATTTCCCAAGTGATCCTTGAAGCAAGAGAGAGTACGAGAAGGGGAAGGAAGATGATATGCCCGGCCTATGTCAGCTGGGAGTGCCATGGAGCATCCAAGAGGGAGGCTCTGAAGGCACCTGGAAAAAGAGGACACCGCAGGGGAGACAGGTCAGAGCCAGAGTTATGGACCTGGCATGAATCGGAGTCTCCTGATAAGATACGGGCAGGTCATGATACTTGAAAAGGGACTTTATATACGTATATAATTTGGCCTCCAAATACCTTTCTATTTCAGAAGAACCCTTACTCGTTCACAGATTTTGGTGGAAGCAGGGCCCCATTCCTCCAACATGGGAGCCCAGAAGCCAGTAACACTACCCCATCAAGACCAGGTCCATCCGATGATTCTGCTCAGGACTCTGAGTCTTAAAGGAGGGACTCAAAGATGCAGGAGTTAAGAAATGATTCACAGCAATGGCCTCCCTAGTGTCAAGGCAGCCATGGAGATGCCAGACCCAGATTCTCCAAGTGGTGGGAACTTAACTCCTGCTAAGCCATTTTCCAAGAATGACTTTTCAGCTTCCCCTTCCCCAAATCTATGAGCTGCTCGAATATTTTTCAATAAATTCATTTTTTACCTACATTTTTAAGAACTGAAGAACACTAGAGGACACGGATAAACCCTGATAAACTTCTCCAGCTGTTGGAGAGAAAGAAATCCAGACGGGAGACAAGAGAATGCATCTCAGAAAGCAGAGTGTCAAAGAACTGCTTGAGAAAAGGATTCAGGAGACCATAATACCAGAGAAAGAAGGAACAGTTCAGTGCAGAGAGAGAGAAGGAAGTGATGCGTGAGGGTTGGCCATTCCCTTTTCTCTCTCTCAGACTGCTTAGACCCTATTTCTGTTTTCTGAATTGTCACACTGTCATTATGTCCCCCCAGCCGAGTTCGGGGCCACCAGCGTAAGAACCATCCCTTACTCGCTGCATCCACACAGCATGTCCGATCGCTGTCCACAGCAGCCACTCCGGAAACACGTGAGGGAGGCGGGAAGGAGGAAAGGAAAGACTGAACCTTGGAGAAGGTAAGACACATGGAATCCTAGTTCCGGTGGACTCCCTGAGACACAAACTGAGCCCGCCCCCAAGTGGTCATTCCTCGACCCTGACCCTGGGACTCCTGGGCTCCAACCACAACCTCTTCCCAGCAGGGCAATCTTTCTGCCTGCTCCCTTCAAAGACACTCTCCCCTTGCCTTTCTCCTCCTCACCAGACACTTTACTGTCCTTTACACTTTCAAGAAAAGCAGGAAAGTTCTCTGATTCCAAGCAGCTTTCTTTGCCTCTCTGCCCTGCAAACACTCCTGATTCTGGGGAATGTGAAGGGCTTAATCTTGTGTCTGATATATGAGAGGAAAAACTACAATGAACAAAATACAGATTAATAGCTCACAAAGTGATCTCCAACATCTCTTTCCTACCTATTTCCAGGAGCGTCTGAGCGCCACTAAGAATCCTGGGTCATCTCCGTCTGTGTCAGTTCGCAACCTGGGTATCGGGCTTTGCGCAGAGAATGTGCTAAAGACACATAACAATTACCTGCACTCAAGTGGAAGAGAAGAAATCGACGGAGACAAGGGGTTGACCATCCAAATGGGTGGGCAGACGTTCCTAGAGAAGCTGCAAGAATTAGAAGAATTCTGCAGCAGGAGAGATTTCATTTAGAAGTGTGAGCCCCTCTCAGACAGCAGGGGAAAGGCCAGAAGGTGGAAGGAAAGCCGCCTCTTTCTGGTGAGAAGACTGAACGCACAAAACTTCACAGTCACAAAATGCGTTTGTTACTGCCCACCTGTTCTGCTCCACTGTGTAGGCTCATTACGGGGCAGCAGATAGCTTGTCTTCCTGCTTCAGAAGCCTCCAGCCCAGAGGAGTCAGGTCATGACCCAACAGAGTGACGACCGTAGAGCTCTCGGTGGTCTGAGAATTGGTGCCCGAGGCAAAGATCATACGAAATTCTTAGATGGTCAGAAACTGGGAAGAAAAGGGCACCTGGGCGGCTCAGTGGGTTAAGCAGCTGCCTTTGGCTCAGGACATGATCCCAGGATCCTGGGATCGAGTCCCACATCAGGCTCCCTGCTCAGCAGGGAATCTGCTTCTCCCTTTCCCTCTGCTATTCCCTCTGCTGCTCCCCCTGCTTGTGCTCTCTTGCTTTCTCTGTCAAATAAATAATTAAAATATTTTTTAAAAAATTGGGAAGAAGGAAGCAGATAGATATCTTTTTTTTTTTCTTTTCAGCGTAACAGAGTTCATAGTTTTACACCACACCCAGTGCTCCATGCAATGCGTGCCCTCCACAATACCCACCACCAGGCTCCCCCAACCTCCCACCCCCCGCCCCTTCAAAACCCTCAGGTTGTTTTTCAGAGTCCATAGTCTCTCATGGTTCATCTCCCCCCCAATTTCCCTCAACTCATAGAATTCTCATAGGAGAATTCCTATTCTCCTGAAACTGTTCCAAAAAATAGAAATGGAAGGAAAACTTCCAAACTCATTTTATGAGGCCAGCATCACCTTGATCCCAAAACCAGGCAAGGATCCCATCAAAAAAGAGAATTACAGACCAATATCCTTGATGAACACAGACGCGAAAATTCTCGCCAAAATACTAGCCAATAGGATCCAACAGTACATTAAAAGGATTATCCACCACGACCAAGTGGGATTTATTCCAGGGCTGCAAGGTTGGTTCAACATCTGCAAATCAATCAATGTGATACAACACATTAAT
>PISX010007138.1:0-41878 GCA_004024625.1 Mellivora capensis
CCCCTGAAGAAGGGGAAGGGCTTGGGGAGCCCTACCTTGTCATGTACCATCAATAAAGTATACTGTATCCAGCCAAAAAAAAAAAAAAAAAAAAGCAGTCAGATGTATCTGTTTCTCCTAGAGCTCAAGATATCATCATTTGAGATCATGATCAAGATCAAAAGAACATGAAAGTCAGATAATGTAGGAAGAAAATGCAGGAGCCAGAGAAGAAGCAGAGTATGCTAATGTACAAAAAAAATAAAGAAACTACAGACGCAGAGAGCAAAATAGTAATATATGTATCTGAAAATAAATCCTCTAAGAAATACAAATTTGAGGAACATATTGACAAAAAACATTCTTCTTATAAAGGAGAAATTAAATACATCTGAAAATGGTGAGGACAGACACAAACACAAAGAAATTAAGTCACTGAGAGGCAGAAGTCATTCAAGACTGAAGTCTCATTAAAGGCATCATTACAAGAGAAGCAAGGAGTGGAAATGTCTCAATCCAGGAACAGATACAGAAGAAGTCATAATCCAGAAGCAGAAAGAGGAAGAAACCATGATCCAGAAGCAGGGGAAACACTGCGGATCAGATCTAGTTCCTGCTCACCAACAGGCATGGGGCAGAAGCAGGAGCAGCGCTAGAGGAGATGTCAAGATATAGAGAAGACAATGGAAAAACCAAGAAGAGTTACCAGAAGTTTAACTCAGACTCCTAGTCTACCTCTCTTCAGAGGCAGAAATAGCAACGAGTGCACAAAAAGCTTTAGCTAGGAAGCTGGAAAGGAAGAGGCTGGAAATTACAAGAGCAAGAAGAGGAAACTGCTGAAAACAAAAACAAGAATTAGCCACAGGTATGGGAGGCTCTGTTCTCAATGCTGTGGCTCTGTAGGCAGCGCAGCGAGCTCCCCATGTCCACGGCGGTGCAGCCCATGTCCTATATGCACACACCTATGATGGTGTAGTTTATGAGGCCTACTAAGAGATTAACAATAATAGAACTACAACAATATAACAATATATTGTAATTAAAAGTTATATAATGTGCTCTCTCTCTCTCTCTCTCAATATCTTACTGTCCAGTACCACCCTTCTTGTGATGACAAGATGATAACACGCCCGATGGTGAGATGAAGTGAGGTCAGTGATGAACGCACTGCGTGTAGCATTAGGCTACTACTGACCCTCTGGTAAGTCAGAAGGAGGACATGCTTCTGGGTCATGCCTGAGCTGGGTAACTGAAGCACAGAAAGTGAAGCTGTGCATTAAGGGGGACTACTCTGACGCCTAAGACAGCTATGGCTCAGATGTTAGCCCAAATTAATATTTTTCAGAGATGAGAATGGTCTTATCTAGCTATTACAACCCTGCAGTTGTGAATCCAGTGAAACCTGCTGAACAAGGGGAAAAAAGAAGGCACTTCAGCAAGGCAAGAAAGAAGGGGGCGATTCCATGCCTGCTTAAATATGGAGTTAAACTGAATTTTGAAAATAAGAACCAAAACATCCAATTTAGAAAAGTAAATGACATTGTAAGTGAAGATGAAGATGGAGAGAGCTCGGCTAATGAGGGAAGTCCCAAGACTAACCAACAGGAAGAAGAAAGGTTGACTCTAGAACCTGGGGATTAGGAGTGCTGACCCTACTCCACTTCCCACATAATCCAAAATCCATCTATAACTTGACTCCCCCAAAACCCAACTACTAATAGCCTACAGCTGGTAGCTAGAAGCCTTGCCAATAACACAATCAACACACATTTTGTATGTTATATGTATTATACACTGTACTATTACAATAAAGTAAGCTAAAGAAAAAATATTAAGGAGATCATAAGGAAAATATATAGTACTGCACTGTATTTATTGAAAAATATCCATGTATAAGTGGACCTAGCGCAGTTCAAGGGTCAACTGTATTTGGAAATCTAGTATGAAATGGCAAGATCGTAATGGATTCACTTTGAAAAAGATCACACTTCTAAGGTTCGGGACTTTAAAAACTTCTTGCTCTGATGTCACGTGCTTGTTCACCAGAGGGCTAGTATTCCAGCTTGCGTGGGTATCACGCTGACTTTAATTTATTGAAAAAGAAGATCCTTATTACAAAAAAAGTAGTAACTGTGTGATGCAAAAAGAGACGTGAGCCAATGCTCAGTGGTAATCATTTTGCAATATATAAGTGTATCAAAACAACAGACTGTACACTTCAAACCTGCGCAATACTATATTCATCAATTATATCTCAATAAGGCTGGGAGAAAATAACTTTTTATAAAAATTAAGTCAGTGACACTGGTGTTAGTGTTGTAATCAGGCTAAACCTCCTTCCATTAAACTTTCTAAGAAAAATTTTTTTATTTCATGAATTCTAATTTTTAAACATATAAAAGCTGCAGGTAGGATAAAATTTCATACATGGGGACGCCTGGGTGGCTCCGTTGGTTAAGCGGCTGCCTTCGGCTCAGGTCATGATCCCAGCGTCCTGGGATCGAGTCCCACATCGGGCTCCTTGCTCGGCAGGGAGCCTGCTTCTCCCTCTGCCTCTGCCTGCCTCTCTGCCTGCCTGTGCTCGCTCTCTCTTTCTCCCTCTCTCTCTGACAAATAAATAAATTAAAAAAAAATTTATAAAAAAAAATTTCATACATGGATTATTTATGTCATCCTGAGTACTTTTATACTTAACTTCTTGCAGTTGTTTTCATCTCTTGAAACATGAAAGAAATGTTATACAGATGTTCTGTAGACTATCTGGCCATTTGCTACCTAACCCAGCGCAGATGAACTGGGTGGTCATGGTGATAAAAATGGTTCTCTCAGGAGAACAAATACTGTTAAAATGGCCATACCACCCAAAGAAATCCACACATTTAATGCAATCCCCATCAAAACACCAACAGCATTTTCAAAGAACTAGAACACAATTCTAAAATTTGTATGTATATTAGGACCTTCTTTGGGAAAAAAAAAAGCAACAACAAAACTTGAACGTAAGATCTGAAAGAAGAAATTAATAAATGGAAGAAAATGCAGTTTTTAATTCATTTCTAAGCATAAATCCAACAGAGACTTTTGGGACCATTACAAATTATTCAAGAATGTAACAGCTGAACAGACGGTTATAAATATCAGAGAATATATTTAAAAAGAACCGCGCCCACGGGGAGTAACTGGTCTTATCGAGTATCTGAACCTACATTAACAACAATAAGTAAGACAGTGTGCAACTCATGCAGAAAGAGAAACACAACTCAGTGGGACAGAATGATGAGTAAAAACAAAAACTAAATTATGGTTATTCAACTGACCTTAGTGAGTGGCTACCACATGCTAGACACAGACCATTCTACCCTCGGGCTGCCTCAGTCAACAAGTGCTCTCGCCAGGCTTATGTTCCGGGTGTGGGAAAAACAAGGCATATAAAAAAGATCTTTTCTATTGTCCTAAGTGCCCTGAAGGAAATGAGCAGGATGATGGGATGGGGGTTACTTCAAACAGGCCTTCATGAAAGTCTCAGAAGATCAACATTTGAGTCATGAATGATAAAGAGTCATCTGAAGAGCTAATGAGGAAAAGAACTTGAGCAAAAGCATTCTAGGGGCCCCTGGGTGGCTCAGTGGATTGGGCCTCTGCCTTCGGCTCAGGTCGTGATCTCAGGGTCCTGGGATCAAGCCCCGCCTCGGGCTCTCCGCTCAGCAGGGAGCCTGCTTGCTCCCCTCTCTCTGCCTGCCTCTCTGACTACTTGTGGTCTCTCAATAGAAGTTGTTTGGGACGCCTGGGTGGCTCAGTTGGTTAAGCGGCTGCCTTCGGCTCAGGTCATGTTCCCAGCGTCCTGGGATCGAGTCCCACATCGGGCTCCTTGCTCGGCAGGGAGCCTGCTTCTCCCTCTGCCTCTGCCTGCCACTCTGTCTGCCTGTGCTCACTTGCTCTCTCTTCCTCTCTCTCTGACAAATAAATTAAGAAAAAAAAAAAAAGGGACACATTTCAATGCTGGAGCTTGGAAGAAACATGAACTCAAGCAGTCTGGAGCCACTGTGTTAATATAGCTTCCCTGACCATCTACCTAGCTATGTGCATTGTAATTAGCAATATTCATCTCTTTGACTGAGGAATTCCATTTCCAGCAGGGTGTGAATAGGCCCAACAGTCTGCATGAATACACAGAGTAGTTTTATTTGTGTTAACTTAAAAAAAAAAAAGGGAAAATGGAAACAATCTATTATCTCTTCCACACTCTGTTGCCTGGATTAGCCAAGGATACTCCCACTGAAATGTGCGCTGACTTACTCTTGAAAACCAGGGGTACGGTCGGGACAAGCTGAGAAAGAAAGTGGGGAGCAGCCCATTTGTCCTGACCATGTTTCTGCGAGACAGCCAGAACCTGATGTCCCACCTATGGGGAGATGTTTCTCCGGACGCACTCACATGACCTTGCCCTTAGATGTCCCCAGAAGGAGCTCAGGTATATACCCTCAGGGATCCTGTAGCCAGACTATGACCCACACACTGTGCTCAACTCATCTTCTGTTGGGGGCCTTCCTCTAAAAGTGGCAAGTTACCTTTTCCTTACATAGCTAAATTTTTTGCTTGTCACTCAGATATTCCAAACTAAGATAAATACCAGTTAGGGAATATACATCACATGGTAAAACCATAAAGAAAAGCAAAGGAATGACCAACACAAAAGCCCGAGGAGGGATGCAATGAATGAGTGGATGGAAGTAAGGAACAGTATTTACAAGCTTTGTGGAACTAGTAATGTACTGTTTCTTAATCTGAGTGATAGCTTCATTTTACCACCATTCTTAAAACTATATTGACATGTTTAGCAGATTTTTTTTTGTATATACATGTTTCACAATAAATACAATTTTATTATTATTATTTTTAAGATTTTTATTTATTTGAGAGAGTGCAGAGAGAGAGAGAAAGCACGAGTGGGGAGGAGGGGTAAAGCAGAGGGAGAAGCAGGCCCCCCTGCAGAGCAGGGAACCCAATGCTGGGCTCGATCCCAGGATCCTGGGATCATGATCTGAGCTGAAGGAGGACGCTTAACCGACTGAGCCACTCAGGCACCCCTGAATATAATTTTTAAAACAATCTTATAGGGATTCTGATTGGGTTTTCAGTAAATTTAGAATCTGAAAGTATAGACATTGTAATGAGTTTTCTCAACAGGCAAAGGGTATGTTTTATTTATTTATTTTGCTTTTTTTCATATTTTCAGTAGAGTTTGAAAGTTTTCTTCATATATATCTTGCATATTTTTTACATTTATTCCTTGATGTCTTATGGACCATTTTGCTTTTGTGAGTGGATCCCTTTAAATATTGTATTTCCTAACTTATTATTGCTAAGGGAAAGCTATTGACTTTAAAGCTTATTAACCATGTCCCAGTACTGAACTCTATTATTAGCTCTAACGGTTTCACAGTGATTGCTTTGGATTTCCTAGGTAGGTAATAATTTCATCTGCAAGCCTAGGAAGGACAATCCCCCATTAACTGAGCTTTTTCCCTCAAAAGATACTTTTGCATTTCTTGCTCATTCATTTTTCCTGATAAATTTTCCCTTCAACAAGTTCTGTAACATTTCCTGATGGAATTATAATTGGTTTCCCATTTAATTTGCTGATTACTCTATTATCTTTGGTTGACTTTTCCCAACAAGGAAAGCACTTGTAGCTCCATTTATTTGAACTATTCCTTTGTTTTTTCCTTTGAGATTCATAATTCTATTGGAATTATCAAGTATTCCATACTAAGTTAATTGCCAAACACTCAATATCCTTTGTCACTACTATGAGGGTTTTTTAAAATTATGCTTTTTCTAGCTATTTTCACAGAAATGAAAAACTTAACTTTGATGGATTCATCTCACATTTTGCCATTTTGCTCATATCATTCATTACTTATTATTATAATGCTTGTTGTTTTTCCCAGGTTTTCTAGGTATATACTCAGGCCAATCCTATAGTGAAACTTAGTTCTCTCTTCCTTTACCATGTAACTTGATCCTTTCTTTTTTTATTATTAATTACAAATGTTTACTCAAATTAGAGTAAACAGTAAGAGAGATACTTGTTTTCATGAATGCCTATAGATTTCTCTCCTGAGTTAACACTGGCTCTTGGTTTTAAAACTAAAATTTGCTGGAGTGTCTGGCTGGCTCAGTCAGTAGAGTGTGTGACTCTTGGTTCCAGGATAAGTTTGAGCCCTGTGGGTTCAGGATGCAGAGTTTACCTAAAATAAATAAATAAATAAAGTGGCACCTGGATGGCTCAGTCAGTTAAGCAGCCAGCTCTTGGTTTCAGCTCAGGTCTTGATCTCAGGGTTGTGAGATTAAGCCCCGCAATGGGTTCTGTGCTCAGCAGGGAGTCTCCTTGGGATTTTTCTCTACCTCCCCCCCTACCCCTCCCCTTGCTCACATACTCTCTCTCAAAATAAATAAACAAAATCTTTTTTAAAAACATAAAAGGGTTTCTATAAAAATAAATAAATAAAATCTTGGGGGGAAAAATAAATAAAACTAAAATTTGCTGCTCTGAGAAAAATAAACTAGGTACTGGAGAAAAGAAGGAGAAAAATACTTTTCACTATATACTCTTGGTTTGCCTTTTGAATTTTGAACAATGTGTATGTACTATCTCTTCAACAATAGTTTACGATAAATAAATAAATGTGCACTAAAAATCAAACAAAAATGCTTCCTATTCCAATTCAAGAGCATTTTGGGAATATAATTTGGATAATCATTTCTCTCTGATGCAACTCTATCAGTCTCCACTATCTTTCTTACTGCTGTAATAGAGTCGAAGAACTTTCCCTTATTAAACTAACTTACATCCTTAGAATAAAGACAATTTGGACACAATGAGTAATTCTTCTAGTATGAAGTATTCCTGAAAGAGTAATTTCAGAGATAGAAAAGAACTTGTAAACTTGTACACTTGATCTTAGCCAAAAGGCTGAGAAGCAATCAACTTGTAAACTGAAACACACAAACATAGAGAAGAGCCGAAACATAAAACAAGAACCCTTAAGCCAAAAAAAGCATAAAATGATTTAAGACCACATTGCTTATTATTAGGACAGATAGAAACAAGAGCCAGGTCTTCTGGCTTCTTGCTACAAGTGATTATTGGCTAAGATCTTCTTTAGTAATTCTGTACCAAAACTAATACGCTATTTTGAGTACATTTCTTTTGTGAGGCTTTTGGATTACTAACAATTTACACAGCTAAATACACTTAAATAGTGTGATTTTTTAAATTCTTAGTTTAAGAAATAACTTATGCGGCACTCTGGGTGGCTCAGGTGTTTAAGCAACTGCCTTCAGCTCAGGTCATGATCCTAATATTCTGGGATCAAGTCTCACATTGGGCTTCCTGCTCAGCAGAGCTTCTCTCTCTGACCCTCCCCCCACCCACTCAGTGCTCTCTTTCTCTCTCTCTCTCTCTCTCTCAAATAAATAAATAAAATCTTAAAAGAAAAAAAAAGTTTTAAAATCTAGGATTAAAAAAATTTTTTTAAGATTTTATTTATTGCGACGCCTGGGTGGCTCAGTTGGTTAAGCGGCTGCCTTTGGCTCAGGTCATGATCCCAGCGTCCTAGGATCGAGTCCCACATCGGGCTCCTTGCTCAGCGGGGAGCCTGCTTCTCCCTCTGCCTCTGGCTGCCTGTGCTCTCTCTCTCTGACAAATAAATAAATAAAATCTTAAAAAAAAAATTTATTTATTTATTTGACAGAGAGAGACACAGCAAGAGAGTGAACACAAGCAAGGGGAGTGGGATAGGGAGAAGCAGGCTTCCCGCTGAGCAGGGAGGCTGATGTGGGGCCCAATCCCAGGACCCTGGGATCATGACCTGAACCAAAGGCAGACACCTAACAACTGAGCCACCCAGGTACCCCAAAATCTGCATTCATTAAAAAAAAAAAAAAGAAAAGAAAAAAATATCTTATGCAACAAGAAGTTTTATTGTACTTCAACACTTAAAAATTCTACTGAATCTATCACAGAGTCAGGTTTTTTTAAGTCCTTTCGCATTTCATCCTGATACTGGATTAAGTGCCTTGTTGTTGAACTAATTTGGGTATTTACATTTTGGAGTCAGCTATTTCAAATACATTAGGAATACAACTATGTATATCATCTTCTAAAAACAGGTTGATGTTTTCTGACTTTTACCCTCAATATATTAGGCCAACTATTTATTGATTTCACTGTCTTTTCAAGGATCAAACCCCTTAGTTCCTGTTATTTCCCCATTTTATCTTCCCAAATCCAATGCCTACTATTTAATAAATGTCCATTACATTGTAGGGTTAAGTTCTTTTTATCTTGCCAATATAGATATTTGAAGTGCATTTCCTCCAATAACTTCATCTCAATTTTTAAACTATTATCACTATTTCCTTTTTTTCTAGAACACTTATTATATGTCCATTTTTACAGCATTCTATAGTTTACAATACTATAAAATACAATGTCACAATTGAATCCTATAATCTATTACTTCTAAATTCAGATGGTAGATCCATGACTCCATTGTAGGTTTTCTGATTCTAGACCTTAAGCTCTTTCTGTTACGCACATTGACTCTCAATGTCCGATCTGACTCCAGTGTTTTAAGAAAACTTTTTAAATCTTATCTTAGAGACAATTTTTCTTAGATAATTTATACTGTTATATACAATATGTGAATATAATGTAGGAGTTTTTAAATTAATCATCTTAAATCATTTTCTGAATGTAAAATTTACATTTGTAGCCAGAGAGTTTTCTGTAATTGTTAATTAGGTTTTAATGCAAGCTTCTATTTCAGTGCTTTATTCAAGTCACTTAAAGGAAGCATACCTAAAATTTCACATATAAAGTGATGGAATTAGGGGCCAGTGGCTGGCTCAGTCGGTAGAGCACGTAACTCTTGCTCTTGAGGTTGAGTCTGAGCCCATGTTGGATGCAGAAGTTACTTCTAAGAAAAAAATCTAAAATAACAGAATTATACTAAATTAATGGTTCCCAAGTTAAAGTCCCTCCACAGCTCAGTTTTCCTAAAGACAATGAAAAGAATCTGTAACCCACAGGATACCTGGGTGGCTCAGTCAGTTAAGCATCTGCCTGTGGGTCAGGTCATGGGCCAGCGTCCTAGAATGGAGCCCTGAGTCAAGTTCCCTACTTAGTAGGGAGCCTGCTTCTCCCTCTGCCTCCCTCCAACCCCCGGCCCTGGCTGGTGTTCTCTCTCTCCACGCACTCTCTCTCTCAAATGGATGAATAAAAATCTTGTTAAAAATAATCAATCAGGGGCGCCTGGGTGGCTCAGCGGGTTAAAGCCTCTGCCTTCGTTCAGGTCATGGTCCCAGGATCCTGGGATGGAGCCCCGCATCGGGCTGTCTACTCAGCAGGGAGCCTGCTTCCT
Source organism: Mellivora capensis (assembly GCA_004024625.1). Taxonomy (NCBI): domain Eukaryota; kingdom Metazoa; phylum Chordata; class Mammalia; order Carnivora; family Mustelidae; genus Mellivora; species Mellivora capensis. Next base: position 9,408 of record PISX010007138.1, read on the forward strand.
CCTCTCTCTCTTGCCTGCTTCTCTGCCTACTTGTGATCTGTCTGTCAAATAAATAAATAGAATCTTTAAAAAAAATAACAAAAAAAAATCAATCAGGGGCACCTGGGTGGCTCAGTGGGTTAAAGCCTCTGCCTTCAGCTAAGGTCATGATCTCAGGGTCCTGGGATCGAGCCCCACATCGGGCTCTCTGCTCAGCGGGGAGCCTGCTTCCTCCTCTTTCTCTGCTTGCCTCTCTGCCTACCTGTGATCTCTGTCAAATAAATAAATAAAATCTTAAAAAAAGGGGCACTTGGGTGCCTCAGTGGGTTGAGCCGCTGCCTTAGGCTCGGGTCATGATCTCAGGATCCTGGGATCGAGCCCCGCGTTGGGCTCTCTGCTCAGCGGGGAGCCTGCTTCCCCCCCCCGCCTCTCTCTGCCTACCTCTCTGCCTACTTGTGATCTCTGTCAGATAAATAAAATCTTAAAAAAAAAAATCTTAAAAAAAAAAAATCAATTGATCGATCTGTAATCTATTCTAATTTACAAAAATCCTAAAAAAAAAAAAATCAGGTTTACCTATGTTAAGATTGCACAGACTAACTAAAACATTAAGTCTCTGTCTTAGGCTAGATTACAAGTGAAAATAAAAACTATGAATTCTTAAATGTCACTTGGTTTAACAGTTGAAAAAAATTTCAAAACATGGTATGATACTATAATTTATAATAAGAAAATATTTGGTATTCATCCCTGTTTCTGGCATAGAGCTCCTAAGTGATAAAGGAATTTGGAATTTTCTAAATGATAAAGGTGACCTGTTTATGTTAATAAGGTGACTTTTAGAAGGCACCTAAAGATGAGGTGCTGGTTGCTAGGGGAACCAACCATGCAACTGGAGGACTAGAACTTTCAGTCTTACCCCTGATCTCCAGAAAAACCCAACAAGTCAGTATTTGGAGAGCTTCCATATTGGTGGACTTAGGAGAGTCAGGACTTGGCCTGACTAGAAAGGGCATGGAAGCCCTTTCCCTATTCTTTGTCCTATAAATCTCTTCCATCCTTTTAGAGTAAGCAGGTAATTTAGTAAGTACCATGTTCTTCTAGAGAGTTCTGTGAACCACTCTAGCAAATTAAACCCAAAGAGGAAGTCATGGGAACCTACGATCCATAGCCAGTCACTCGGAAGCACAGGTGACACCAACCCGAATTTGTGATTGGTGTCTATCTTCAGGTAGATAGTATCAGGACTGAGTTAAATTTGTGGGTCACCCGGTCACTGCCTACAGAGAACTGAGTTAACTGCTAGGTGGTGGAGGGGGAAGCATACACATCAGAACTGGTATCAGAATCATACACGAAAACCAAGGGCAGAGAGAGGGCTGGGTAGAAACCAATGAGTCCAAAAGCTCCAAGAGTTTTTATGTGTTGCTAGGAGCTTTCTTAGCGCACCATATGGTGGACATCTGGCAACTCTCACCAGTATCAGTAAAAAGACTGACAAAAAGATCTACAGGATAGTGACTCAAAAATCCAGTGCAAATTCTCTTTGGTGGCCGCCATCGTTAGCTGACTACACGTACCTGGATAAGGTCCAAGATTCCAAGTTCGCTCTCTGACGAATCCACACAGAACACAAAGTAGAGTGTGGCATAGTGCCGGTAGATCAGCTTGTAGTCGGAGCCACCAATCAAACTGTAGAAGATGGGAAACACTTACATGGCTGTATCTTAAACATATCCAAGAGAAACCCTATGCCGAAGAACGAGAACGGTATATGCAACAGAAAGGGGAGCCCAAGCCAAACAACAGGCCACTCCTACCAGGGGAACAGCAACCAAGTGTGGCAGAGGTGCCTAAAGCACTTTAGCTCACCTTTTCTTCTGCCATCCTCCCAGGAACCAAACACCTAAATCAGTAATATCTGAAGCACAACCATTCAAAAGCTTCCAAAACAGAACTGGGTCTCCTCCTCAGCAGCTCAGGAACCCACCTGACACTTGAGTACTACCTCAAGGGGCAACAGAGATGAAGGGCACCCAACAGTGGATACACAGGCAGGAAGCAGAAGCCCATCATTTACCTTCCACCTTCTAAGAAGTTACAGATGTTGTCATCTCGCTTGAGAACTAGATGGAAGGTCTCTCGGACAATCTGCTGTTGAATTTCTTCTGGCTATGGGATAAAAGAAATAAAAGTGAATCAGTAGCAGGGGGAGGCGGCCTGACAAATGACATTCCACGGACGGGGAAGAACAGGGAGAGACGTGCTTCCAAGCAGGAAAGATCCGAACATCTGGTACTGGTTTCCAGAAAAAATAAAAGGGAAATCTATGGAAAATGGATAAGACTAGTTATAGGAATTAAGCTAGGGTATATTTACCCGGACATCAAGTCACTAACCATTACTGTCTTGATAGGTAAGCCCATACTTCCTTATGGTTAATAACCAAGGAAAGGAGTGGGGTGCCTGAGTGGCTCAGTCAGTTTGGCATCTGACTCTGGGTTTCAGCTCATGATCTCGGGGTCATGAAATCGAGTCCCACAATGGGCTCTGCTTGAGCTTCTCTCTCCTTCAGCCCCTCCCCCCCACTTGCACACTCTCTCTCAAATAAATAAAATCTTTTTGTTTAAGATTTTGAGAAAGAGAGAGAAATCAAGTTGAGGGGAGGGGCAGAGAGAGAAGCAGACTCCACACTGAGCAAGGAGCCTGATGCGGGACTCATCCCAGGACCCTGGGATCATGACCCGAGCACAAAGGCCGATACAACTGACTGAGCTACCCAGGCACTCCTAAATCAATAAAATCTTAAGAAAATAAATAACCAAGCAAAGGAGAAATGATAAGCTCTCATAAAAGATCAAAGAATAACTAGAAGGCCCAGTCCTGGAATATGTTGCCTTCCCCTGGAAAAATATCTATGCCAAGGTAAATAACAAATATCAATGGGTCTAACCCTTCAAGGAGGGCAAGACTTAATTGTGTAATCGTGTTTTTAAAAACTGAATTTTCTGTCTTCTGTACTGGCAATATGGTATTGCATTTAAGATAGGGAGGGAGTTACTCACCAACAAAGTATTACTGACAGGAAAAGTTCTATTTACAGTTTAGAATTTTGAACAGTTATACTTTTTTTCCCACTACCACACAGGAGAAAGTTCACCTGTAATGACACCTCTTGATTTCTGTTTTTACAGAGGAGGTTCATAATAAGTATGGTTAACAAAAAAAAAAAAAAAAGGGGGGGGATGATTGGGGGGCACCTGGGTGGCTCAGTCAGTTAAGCCTCTGACTCTTACTTTCAGCTCAGGGTATGATCCCGGGGTCGTGGGACTGAGCCCCGCCACAGGCTGTGTGCCCAGCCAGGAGTCGGCCTCAGATTCTCTCTGCACCTCCCCCACACTCTCTCAAATAAATAAATCAATCTTAAAAAAAAAAAAAAGAGAGAGAGAGAAGGATGATGGGAGGAAGAAACTGATCATTAACACAAAAGTAACTGAAAGCTCTAGACCAATGCTCTCACATCTCAATGTGCAATTAATCACCTGGGAATGTTACTAAAATACAGGTTCTGATTTAGTAGGTTTGGGGTGTGTCCTGAGACTGCACTTCTAACAAGCTTCCCAGTGATATCAATGCTGCTGGTCTGGGGAATCCTATTTTGAGTAGCAAGGCTTAAGGAAACCTTCAGATTGGATTTGCCCTAAGAGTCAGAAAATAGATTCAAGTAATGTTAATCCCTTCTTTCTTAACCATTGAATTAAAGTTTGAAATGGTTATTTAAAGAAAGATTAAAAAAAAAAAAAAAAACCAGGGAAAATGTCATTGTGGAGAAACTATTTTTCATGACTTTGACTCAACATGGATCAACAGTGGCTCCTCAGTATTTACTGAATACTGCCAAAGGGGCTCCTGGGTGGCTCAGCTGGTTCAGTATCTGCCTTCAGCTGAGGTCATGATGCTAGAGTCCTGGGACCTGTAGTGGGGGTCCCTGCTCTGGAGCCCGGTTCTCCCTCTGCCTGCCACTCCCCCGCTTGTATTCTCACTATCCTTATAAGATAAGTAAATAAAACCTTTAAAAAAGAAAAAAGAAAACCTGCTAATCACTAGGCATTGTAAGTCTGAGTCAATCAGTCAGTATTTTCCTGGTTTCCATTTAAAGTCACAAAGCTAGCTCACTGATGCCAGGATGCTGTAAAGGATTAACTCTGTGTACTTGGAAATATAAAACATGCTAGGTATCAGCACTTTTTTAACCTGATAAAAACATCTTTCAAACTAAACCCTTTCATCTGACCCTAGGGAGAGGTGGCAGCAGTCAGGGGATGTGGTAATGAAACAGTGAAGCTAATTTCTCTTTTTTTTAATTTTTTTAAAAAATTTTAAAAGAGGGACGCCTGGGTGGCGCAGTTGGTTAAGCGGCTGCCTTCGGCTCAGGTCATGATCCCAGCGTCCTGGGATCGAGTCCCACATCGGGCTCCTTGCTCGGCAGGGAGCCTGCTTCTCCCTCTGCCTCTGCCTGCCACTCTGTCTGCTTGTGCTCACTCGCTCTCTCTCCCTCTCTCTCTGACAAATAAATAAATTAAAAAAAAAAAAAATTTTAAAAGATTTTATTTATTTGGGCACCTGGGTGGCTCAGTGGGTTAAAGCCTCTGCCTTCAGCTCAGGTCATGATTCCAGGGTCCTGGAATCGAGCCCCGCATCGGGCTCTCCGCTCAGCAGGAAGCCTGCTTCTCTTCCTCTCTCTCTGCCTGCTTGCGATCTCTGGCTGTCAAATAAATAAATAAAATCTTAAAAAAAATAAAAAAGATTTTATTTATTTATTTAAGAGAGAGCATGCACTAGCAGGGTGAGGGGGTGGAGGGGGAGAAGCAGACGCCCCACTGAGCCGGGAGCCAAAGGTGGGACTCTATCCCAGGACTCAGGATCACGACCTGAGCCGGAAGGCACCCCTAATTTCTAATTTCAACATAAAGGTGAACTACTACTTGCTTACATGCCTCAATGACTTTAGCAATCCCTCATACCTTTTAGTTCTCTTAAGTTTTCAAGGTAACTTTCACTCATGAGCTAATGTGGTTCTTATAAAAATCCCATGTTCTCCAAAGAAGGTTTACAAATGGCCAATAAGGACATGCAAAGACACTTAACGTCATTAGTCATTAGGGAAACGGAAACTGAAACCATAATGAGAATCCACATGAGACCCATTAAAGTTTCTAATCAAAAAGATAGTAACGGGGCGCCTGGGTGGCTCAGTGGGTTAAAGCCTCTGCCTTCAGCTCAGGTCATGATCCCAGGGTCCTGGGATCGAGCCCCACACTGGGCTCTCTGCTCAGCAGGGAGCCTGCTTCCCCCTCTCTCTCTGCCTGACTCTCTGCCTACTTGTGATCTCTGTCAAATAAATAAATAAAATATTTTTTAAAAAAGGATAGTAACAAATGTCGATAGGGAGGTAGAGAAATTGAAAACCGTATACATTACTGATGGAAATGTAAAACAGTGCAGCCACTTTGGAAAACAGCTGGGCAATTCCTCAAAATGTTCACCATAAAGTTACCAGATAACCCAGCAATTCTACTCCTAGGTTTATAACCTAGAGAAATGAAAACATATGTGCACATAAAAACATGTACACAAATGTCCACAGCAACATTACCCACAAGAGCCATAGGGAGAAACAACTGATAGGCAGTCAAAATGTGGTGTATCCATACAATGGAATATAACTTAGCAATAAAGAGGAATGACAAATTAATACATGCTACAAGCTGGATAACCTTAAAAAGGTATTAAGTGAAAGAAGCCAGTCATAAAAGACCACATACCACATACTGAATACCCTTTATATGAAATGTCCAGAATAGACAAATTTAAAGAGACAGAAGGTAGACTAGTGGTTGCCTAGGGCTGAGGGAGTTAGGAGGAAAGAGGGAATGATTCCTAATGGGTAGGGGCTTCTTTTTGGGGAAATGGAAATGTCCTAAAATTGACCATGGGGTCGGTTCCACAACTTTGTGAACGTACTGAAATCCACTGAACTGTATACATTAAATAGGTGAACTCTATGTATGTGATTTACTTCTCAATACCACCTAAAAACAAAACAGAAAAATTCACACACACAAATGCATATACAAACTGAATCGTTGTATTGAACGTCAAAATAATTATTTAATAAAATGTAATCTAGCTTAAAAAATTCTACGAAAAAGGTAAAATTATTTTGTTCATATCTATTTGACCAAAAAAAAAAAAAAAAAGAGAGAGAGGGGGGGGAGAGAGAGAAAGAAAGAAACACAGGGTCCATAGACACGGGGTAAAAAAATGTGAGCTGAGGCCTGAACAGGAGTTTTCTGACTCTTTACCCTCTGTTTCACCAATTATGTCTGTAAATTTGGAAACCTTGCCACGAAGACATACAACCCTGGAGGGCAGGAGACAAATCATGACGTTTGTGCTTTCCCAGAGGAGTTTCTGGGAAAACTCAAATTCACGTTATCATTTACTGAGCCCTCACCCGGCAGCATTTATAATTTCTCATCACTTCCTACTCTTAAGCTGACTTTTGTTCAACTCTACAGGAGGAAGGGGCATCCAGTCTCTGGGCAGTCCCAGCCAGCACTGCAGCAAAATAAGCCCAAGGAAGCACTTCTGCAGATCTCCTGGCCGAAGCAAGAGCTTTCAGAAGCTGGCCTATGTCTTCCTACTCGTACAACCGCGCTTAAGGACCGACAAGATTAAAGGGACTTCCATCGGTCGCGTGTTCGGGGGGCACGCCCCCACCGTCATTCAGCGAGCCCTGAGACCCAAGGGGTCACCAAACGGCAGAGAGATGCAGGGGTGCAGGAGCCGGTGAGGGAGCGCGGGGTGGGACAGACGGCCCGACAGCCGCCCGGGTCCCGCAAGGAGGGTGAAGAGGGTGAGGGTCACTCCGGGTGGGAAGAGCCCGAGGTGGTCGACCGGCCGGAGTAGCCGGAGGGAAGGCGGAGCGCGGGCGCTCCGAAGGGACGTGACGAAGCTGGGCCGCACTCACGAAACGCTGGTAGAAGCGGACCAGCCGCGGCTTCCCGTGGTTGTTGAAAACCAGAATCGCTTGAATCATCTTCGCCGGCCACGTTTCTTCAGCGCCGGCAGCTCCCACAAAGCATCTCCTTCCGTCACAACACGACCACTTCCGCTGGGTGCGCCGCGGAGCGAGGCCCGCGGAAACGTGCCCCCGCGCTCAAGGGGCCGAGCGCGAAGAGTCCGGCTTCCCCGCACGGCGGCGGGGTCGTCGGAGGGCTCGCCGGGGTCGGGCCGGTGCGGACCCCGGGGCCTGGCCGGGGCGTCCCTTCGGCTGGTGGCGGCTTGCCAGTCCGAGCCTGGCCAGGGCGCGAACCGGGACCTCCGCCGCTCGCCCGGACGGAACGCTTGCCGCGGAGTCCCCGGGCGGAGCTCGTCGGAAAAGCAGATTCCCGACGTAGAAGCTGCCAGAAGCAGCCGCGCTCCCAGGCGACCGGGCGGCGGGAGCTTCCCCGTCCCGCCGCCCGCGCGAAAACGTGCAAGTCCTGCTTTCCCTGTCACACTTGCAGGACGGTTCGCAGTGTGCAGGTGCTGGCTCTTCTAGCCACTGTCCGCTTAGGGGAACGTTTAGTTCATTTTCGTTTTTCCGTGGTCGGTAGTGAGTGGGGGATTAAGGACTCCTCAGTGCAAATCCATGGGGCGATCCCAAGTGGTAGATCGTGTTTCTTCTTCGAATGACTTAGTGGGGTGAGGGGGAGCCACGTCCCTTATTGCAGCTGGAGCTACACACGTTGGAACCCCCCTGTCCAGAGGCCTGGCAGTGGGCATCAGAAGCCTTTAAAATATATAGAACATTAGGCCCAGCGTTTCCACTGTTAAAATTTATAATAAAAAGATTGTGGACGTGTGAAAAGCCGCAGGAATGTGCATCTCAGGGACCCTAGGTGGTTCAGTCCCTTAACCATCTGCCTTCAGCTCAGGTGGGGATCAAGTCGCCTATCAGGCTCCTTGCTCAGCCTGCTTCTCTCTCTCCCTCTGCCTGCCTGCTGCTCCCCCTGCTTGTGCTCTCTCCCTCCGACAAATAAATAAAATCTTAAGAAAAAAAAAAAAAAGTACATCTCAGCAGTGTTAACGGCAGGGGAAAATGGGAAACAAATTATTCCGAAACGAGTTATTTGTTAAATGCCTTTTTTGGCATGCACATGAGAAATACTAAAAGGTCATTGAACATAATACTGTGAAACGTTTACAGCATAGATAAGTGTTCTTGGCCTATCTGTAAGTGAAAGGTCACACAAGGTATGTACATGGATATCCCACTCTGTAAACTGTAAGCAGATACACCAAAGGCTAATAATAATCATGTCTAGTGGAATGTCGGCATCACTAAGTGTTCAGCACTGCCCTGGTAACAACCCTGGCTCCGGTGACCACCTGGGTACTTTGGGCAAGTGCCTTCATCTGTAAAACAGGCATAGGATCAGTTTCCTTTACTATAAAACTAGGCTCTTTTTTCTATTTGAAAAAAAATTATTCCACTTAGACGGTTCCACTTACAAACAGTTACTGTTTGTGAGCACTTGGAGCAATGCATGGCATATTACTGAGTGGTACATAAGCGATTTAACAAAGCAGTGAAATCTGATGTTTTTCATTTTTTCAAATTTTCTAAAATAAGTATGTATTACTCTTGTAGCCAGATTTTTAAGTTAAAAAATATCTGAGAGTTAAGCATCTGACTCTTGATGTCAACTCGGGTCTTGATCTCAGGGCTGTGAGTTCAAGCCCTGCATTGACCTACACCCCAGGTGTGGAGCATACTTAGAGAAAAAAAATATGAAGTCAATAAATATGCGCTGAAACTTGACAAAATGTTTCAAATGTTGAGGAGAAATAACAAAATACTAAAACAGAAGAGTAAGAAGGGAGACCTAGCTCTACCAACTATTAAAACCTATGATGATAGTTCAAATTGTCACTATAGGGAGATTTATTGAAATAGAATAATAATTTAAGTATAAAATAACTTTAATATGTGATGTAGGAGACATCGTAACTTGAGAGTGAGAAGGAAGCCAATAACTGTATTGGGATAACTGGTTAATAATTTGAAAATAAGCTATTTAGTTATCTCACTTCCTACCCTTTCATAAATTAAAGGCAGAGTAGAGTAAGGACTTAACTGTGAAACCAGGTAATAACCAAAATGAAAGAATTGAAAATGAGTATCTAATATCTGAAAGGAAAATATAAACCTAGAAGCAATAAAAAATCACAAGAAGTCAACAGATGTATCTATATAAAGATTTTATGTTTGTAAAAAAATCAATTTTTTAAAAACAGAAGTTGATAAAATATGGTAAGTTGTTATATTTAAAATATAAATAACCGAAAAGACCTCCACCTTCAGTATATCAACAGGCAAAGAAACTGAGTAAGCAAAGAGGAAATATGTCTAGGTAATGAACATGGAAAAATCTTTAAGCTCACTATTAATGGGGGAGAAAAGCTAGTCGCAAAGTATTAACTTTAAAGTATTGTTTTACCTTATCAAATACCATTTTTCAAATGTTATTACACCCAATTCTGGCAAAGGTAGCATGGAAATGGTCCTCTCCTACAGTGCTGGTGAAATTATAACTCAGAACCACCCTTTTGGAAAGCAATTTGACAATCTAAAAAAACTTTTGCAGTGAAGACTCCTAGATTCCCAGTAATCTGACTCCTGGGAATCTGACCCTAAAGAAATAACCCCAAGATACAAAAATATGGTGAGGGGGCAGGACAGGGAGGGTGTATGGATGAGATTTAGGGAACTATATAATCTAGAACACTTATTGACATGTTAATTATAATTATATTAGCTCCAAGTAGGAGTCAATTAATTACCCAAAACTGGACAATGCTAGAGCTGCTAAATGGCGGTCAGTCTTAAAAAACAATGGTTATGAAGAAGACTGTAGCAGCATGGGAAGCGTCTATATAACATTAATTGAAAAAGGATTATCAAGTTTTATGTGTAGGTATGGTATTACAACCAGGGACACAATATTCCAGGAGCAGGCCCCACCCGCACCTCCATGGCTTTTCAGGTGCTCATGTCTTGCTGGAAAGTCCCTTTTCTCCTCCACCTACCTGGACTTCTTTCCATCTCCACTCCTCTCACTACACACTCTAGCCTCTCACTGCGACAATTAAGGCAGTCTCCCAGTTGGGCTCATTGTCTTCAGTTTCTCTGCAGTCAAAGGATCTTTGATAGAAACAAATCAAATTGTACCACTCTCCCCAGAATCAGTGGCTTCCAGGAAGTTAAGGATAAAGTCCTAAAATACTTAACATGCTAAAAATACCATGCCCGATGTCCTACATCATCTCGAAATCTCCACCCGTTCTCTGAGCTCCAGCCACAAAGGCCTTTACGTTCCTCCATCCCACTGTCCTTCCCCCTCCTTCTCTCCTTCCTTCCTTCCTTCACCTCTCTCCTGCCCATTTTTTTGTCCAGGGCTTAAGCTTCCCCCACTGACACACTGGACCTCCTTTTATGGAATGGTGGCCTGCATGACCTTGCCATACCCTTTGGCCCTAGTGCTATGGGCAGCAGGATGCCCTCACTGGGTGTCTCTACTCCCAGTCAGTATCTCCAGTCCTCCTGCTGCTTAACCGCTTCCCTGGCCACCCCCATGACTGAGGTCCCAGCATGCTCAACACCCAGCCAGCCCCATTCAGATACAGGACACCAGGGAGGCAGCTTCTATAATTGTTGAGATGAGAGGTCACAGGGATCTAAACGAAGAAAAGGGCGACAAGAACACAAGAGATCTGTGAGCAGACCAGTAACCCATGACTTCAGGTGGCCTCACTGAAGCGTGAATCCCAAGCGTCACAGCCATATTGTCAAGCACAGGCTCAAATATGCAAGAAGGTAAATGAAAATTGGAACCATGATAATAAGTTCGGGAAGCATAGTATTACCTGCTCAACTGAGAATACCAATGGAACTGATTTCAGCCTGGACAGATCAGCAGTCAAGGGTTTAGGCAAGTTCCCTAACGTCTAGGGATATAACCCCACTTCACAGGGCCAGGACTCCTCTGGCCCCTGTGTCCAAGGTCCTTCTGTAGGTCAAGGAAGCAAAGGATGGTGGGGGCGGGGGGACAGGTGGAGAACATAAGCTTGGCTTTCCACAGCTCTGGATTTAAATCCTGGCTGTGCCACTTATTAGCTGTGACTCTGGGGAAATTGCCTTACCCTCTCCAAAGCCCCTTTCCTCCCCTGTAGTATGCATGTGGAAGCAGAATAACCCAGTGAAGATTATAGAGTTTGAAATCAGACTGCCTGGGTTGAAATTCCTCTCTCCTCTATATACTACAGATGGGGCCTCTAAGCCTCAGAATCATATGAAATTTAAGAATGGGAATAATCGGGGCACCTGGGTGGCTCAGTGGGTTGAAGCCTCTGCCTTCGGTTCAGGTCATGATCTCAGGGTCCTGGGATCGAGCCCTGCATCGGGCTCTCTGCTCAGCAGGGAGCCTGCTTCCTCCTCTCCCTCTGCCTGCCTCTCTGCCTAGTTGTGATCTCTGTCAAAGAAATAAATAAAATCTTTTAAAAAAAAATGGGAATAATCACACATACTTCCCGGGATTGTTGGGACAGTTAAGTAAGATGTTGCAAGCGCTTAGCAAGTACAGGTCTCCCCCACTATCAAAAAAGTACAGCATTCCTACGAACCCTATGAGAGGCAGTGAGGAAGCACTCATCATTAATTTCCATGGGGAAATGAGCGTTCTCTTAGGCTTTTCTGAAACCTTAGAGCACATCTTGCTAACACGTGCACAAAACCCATTGCAGTAAAGCACAGATGCTCCCAGACACAGTTCAAAGCTCTGAGGGCTTGATGCTTGGGTGCAGTTCCCGGGGAAGGAGATGGGTGGGGTCCCTCTCACTACTTGGGGTGCACACAGTCTCTGTAATGGCTCCCTGCGAAACAAATGCTGAATGCCGTTTTTTGTGGGGTTTTTTGGCCTTATTATCACAAAAATGAAAACCCTCTGCAGATTTCTTTTGGTTAGAAAAAACAGGTACTAAGGTAGGTCTTTCATAAAAGCCAAGTGTTTAACATAAACTTTTGAAAAATGGGGGATATGGGCGCTTGCACCAGGAAGCAGGTCAGTGGCTAAGTTACCATCATGGAAAGCATCTAGTGCTGTGTTTGACATATTAGGGGACTCAATAATTGTTAGTTCACCACCACCCTATCTTGTCCCTGAGGTCAGCAGGATCCAAATGTCACCAAGTCTCTGTCCATTCTTAGGACACACAGATTTCAACTCCACGTACCGTTGCAGATCTGAATGCGGGAACACTACCCAGCAAGGCGATGTTCACGATAAAAAAGACACAGCTTCCTTCTTATAGGATCACTGCTCGGCTAGAAGACTGTTTACACCTGACATGACCCAGTCAATGCAGAGGAATCCTTTTCTGAAGGTTTACTCACTCATAAAAAGTTCTCAAAATACAAAACAATAGCAACAAAGGTGTTATCAAAATGTGGCCTGGCAGAGTAAGCCTGCAAGGCTTCCCAGCCAGCCACACCTGGGAAGACTCTAGGCCTCCCTGAGAACAGCATCCCCAGGAAAGCAGCTAGGGACGTCAGGAGACAGGAACCCCCGCAATGTTGCAGAGAACCAGAGGAGGAATAAAGAACTGGGGAAGGAAAAAGGCACAGACAGAACAAGAAGGTCTGAACAGGAGAGCAAAGGCTACAGCTCAGAGCACTGGGGAGGGGGGGGCAGGTGTGGGGGGAAGGCAGGATATACAAGGACAGGATTAAGCATGCAGATGAGGGACATTCCCCAAGTGTACACCAAGACCAAGTTCAATTCCACTGCCTGCCTCCAGAAACAAGGCTGCCACTCAGGGCAAGGGCCACCATGGAAAGGTCTAAGAGATCTAGACTCACATCCAGGGAGGGCCCCTCCAGGAGCCACAGCATGGGGCACCCTTGGTCATGTCATGGTCATGGATTTGACTTTAGCAGTGCTTATTCCAAGAGGATTCTGGGGCAGCTGTAGAAGAACCAGGGAAGGCTTGGTGGACCGCTCCCTTGAAATCCAGAGTAGATGTTGACCGATCACAGTCTCAGCAGCGCTGGTGGCCCCAGAGGCGCTTCACTCCCACTCACCTCAGTCATCCTAGGGGTTAAGGGAAGAGAAGTGAACAAAGCGTATTTCATAAAAGTCTTCTACAAGTCACCAGACCAACAAGGGTCCCACTGAGGGGTACCAATGGAGCCCTCAGCCACCTTTCTCGGCTTCATCTCGTTCGAGCGGACCAGGGAGCCGGCCTGGCAGCTCCAATCATTTTTCATTCCGAGACTCACTTTATTACGACAAAGAAGAATCCAGACCCTCCATTCTTCCTTCCCTGCTTTCTCCGGCGAATGTCATTATCAGCATCATAGACAAATCGCCCATCTTTCTGGGACTTTGTTTTAAATGTTCGATTTGGGGCCTTTTGACATCAATTCAAATCTTCAGGTGAAATAAGCTTCAGAAAAGCACATCCACTGTGGATGGACTGAAGATCAACTAGGGGGCTGATCTTTGGCATGTGCGTGCGCGCGCGCACACACACACACACACACACACACAACCTAGTGAGGACCAAGCCAGCCATCTTCCAGCCACTTTGGGCAGGGAGCCCAGAACGAAGGAGGGAAAGAAAAAAAAAAGCTCATTCAGCTCAGGTGCCACAACATGGCTAATGGATTCACTTGAAGTGAAAATGTCTGGAGCTCCAACTGCATCAGGTTTCACTGGTTCCCCTCCATGGTCCATTTTTTCCATCCCTTGCTTTTATTAATCGTTGGGACTTTCTTGTAGATTGGCACAGCTCAGACCCACCAAAAAAGAAAGGTCTCAAGTGGTCACCCTTCACTCCTTGAAAAGAATGTTCCCGAGGCTGACTCGTTCTCGGGAATCCTGTGGAACTCCACCAAGGCTGGGAGCATAAAATGTACGCCGCCGTGTCCTTGTCCTATACCCAACCTCAGCCCCTACAGACAAAATTCCTGCCGAGAGATAAACTGTACCAGCGCCGGGCCCACGGGCATCGCTCGTGACCTACCCACTCCTCGTCCTCTGCCCCGTCCCCCTGCTCTCGGGTCTCCTCTGTGGCTCCTGCTGAAGACTTCTGCGCCATAATGTTGTCTGTCCAGGACGCTCCCGTCTTTCTGTCACCAGCAAAATTACACTTGGTCACTGTGCCAGCCTCAAGTTTGGCTAAGGATTCTGAAAGAAGGGAAGAGGGTTAAATAGCCCCGTCTCCCTATTTTGGAAACATATTGGGGGTTGGCCTGATCTGCTGGGGCCGCCTAGGCCCGGGTTAAACCACTGTTCTCTCAGACCTGGGTGCCCTTGGGGAGGCCCTGAGTGTGATCTCTGAGGCTCTGGACAGGAGACAACACCCACAGGAACCACGGGATGGGGTGGCCCCCCCAGGATCCAGAGTGTCTAGGCCGTTGGCCCCAGGGCACTTGTCCAGAGACTTGGGAACAGACCTCAGGACTAAGCAGACCTGGCCTGCTCGCATGAGCTCTGAGCAGGAGGGGTAGGGGAGCCTCAGACGGGAGGCCAGGAGCCTCTATAGCCCACGGGGACATGCTCACCCAGGAAAGGGCCGTCGCCTCGAGTTTTCAGCCGTACCCCGGCCCCCAGCTCCAGCTCCAAGGCCTCCATCTCCGACTCAGGCATCCAGAACGCCACTGTCTGGTCGGGGGTAAGGCTCTCCGTCAGCGCGAGCAGCTCTGGCTTTTGCACCAGTGCCTTCAGAGCCTCGAGCGTGAGCCTGTCGGTGTCCCCCATCGCCTCCACCTCTGCAGGCACACAGCACGAGAAGGTCGTTACTGCTGGAGTGGCAAGCACGCAGGAGGGCCTTTCGGGAGCCAGGTGAGGCCAGAGGGCTCTACACACTCGGAACCACCTGAAGCGAGGGCTCCGCGTCCCCGTGGTGCCAGGACTCACCGAGGGCTTCCTGGCAGAGGAGGTACGGGCGTGGGCCCCGGAGCCAGGCTGCCTGGTGCCGATCTGTTTGCAAGCCATGTGAGCTCGGGCATGTGACTTAACCTCCCTGGACCTGACAGGTGGGGATAAAAACAGTACCCACCTGCTAGGGTTGATGTGAGGTGTATGTGAAATAACACACAGAAAGCAGTCAGCAAGGTGCCTGGCACGCGGGAAACCCTCAATGCAAGTAAATGTCTTAATTATGCCTTTTTGACATAGGAGAAAATGAAGGCTTAGAGAGGTCAGGTGAGTTGCCCAAGGTCACATAGCTAGTCAGGGGAAGAGGCAAGACCCAAAACCTCCACACGTGCCTCCCCACGGAGGCCGCAGTGACGAGCCAGGGTTCTCTCCCGGCTCTCGGGGGCTCCTGGTAGGGCTGGAGCTGCTGGAAGGAGTAGCCAACCATGGCGATGCCCGCCCTCCCCCTTGGCCTGCTCACCCCTGTCCCGGCAAAGCTAGAGGCTCAGGGAGGGTTCCAACAGGCTCACCTGCCAGCCCCGAATGTCCCAAATCTGCAGATCCCGGGTTGGGGACCAGGGCGTGGTGGGGGGTGGGTGGGCAGCGGTGTCCCAGGCTGAGAAGTGAGGACTTGCAAGGCCCTGAGACCTCACGAAGGTGTGCACAGCCACCCCCAGCTCAGCGACCCAAAACTGTCCCGCAGGTGGCCCTCTCCACGCCAACAGACGCCAACAGACGGGGGCAGGGCTCAGCTGGAGAGAGCAGCCAGCTGACCCATGGAGCCCACACTCCGTTCCTTTCAGGGTGTAAAACCTCCACGCTCCTTCAAGAACGTCAGGAACACTTTCTGGGGTTCCCCACATACCTCGCTCCCACCAAGGGCTTTCGAACTGCTTCCTACTCCTCAGCCCTGGCTCTGCTCAACGTCCCTGAGGAACCAAACCACCTCACCTCCACTTCCCAAGAACCCCCTAATACCACCTGCCTGTCAATCTACTGATAAGCACATGAAGCCTCTCCTCCTCCCTTCTGTTTCCATCTCAAAGGACCACGGGTCCCCCTCCAGCCTCTAGGCAGCTCCCCCAGATCTGGGCTCCAGATCCCATCTACTCCTCATCCTCGGGGACCAGGCTCTCCTTCTCCCTACCAGATCTTTCCTCAATTCCCTCCTGAATTCTAGCTTTGACACCCACTACTTCAGAAGCCCCTATTACCCCCACCCCGACTAGGATCCCTGGGAGCTCTTCACTGTGAGCCCACTGGAGGCTCCGTGGCCCCCACTTTCCTGGGGCTGAGACAGCACCTGACCTCATCACTACCTCACCCCCGCCTTCACTGGGCCCCAGAGACACACAGGCTCCCCCCAACCCTGGCCTCTGCAGGGGTGCCTCTCCTGCCCTTTACAGGCTCCTTCCCTGTTCGCCGGGGTCGCTCTTCCCCAAGATGGCCTCCTGGGCAACTCCATCCACTTTCACAGCTTCGGGACCAGCAATGCATAACAACTTCTGAACATGTGCCTCCAGCCCAGCCTGCTTCCTGGGTTCTAGAACTGTGGCCCCAAGGCCCCAGTGCACTTGCAGGCCCCTCTACCTGAAACTGCGACCACAGGTCCCAGACAACTCTTCTCCCCACACCTGCAGCCAAGCCCAAACCCCGGGGGTCGTCCCTGACTCCTCCTTCCCTCTCCTTATCTCCAAGCACTGAGGCCACCGTCCCTCCTCTGTCTCCAATCTGTCCAGTCTCTCCATCCCCACCCACAGGCCCTTAATCCGGCCACCACAGCCTCCTAACGGTCTGCTGGTCTCCCCTCGGAGATTGTTAAAAAGCATTCTAATCATGTCGCTCTCCTACTTAAAACTACTCATGACAGGGCTCCCCTGCACCCTTGGGTGAGTATCCCTCCTGGGGCCCTTCTCGACCTGGCCTCTGCCTCCCTAGATGCTTCTCCTCCCCCTGCATCAGGGGCCCCCGGCATGCCTTGGTACACAGCCCCCTCCTGAAACACCCTTCCCAGCCCTGGCACCCTGCTGACTCCTGCTTTTTCCTTCAGCATTTGGTCCTGCTGTCCCCTCCTCCAGGGCAGCCCCTGACTCTGCCTGCCTGGGCTCCAGTCCCGGGCCTGTCCATCTCCGCTACCAGACTGAGCACATTTCCAGTGCAGGTCCGGGTCTTGTTCATCCAGGAGCGAACAGGCAGCTCCACACGCGGCTCAGGGCCTGGCCCAGCGCAGATGCTCGTTAAATATTCAGAGAATGAACGGAAAACTGAGAGCATGAATGAGTAAACCGACAGAGGGATGGATGGATGGATTCTCATTCAACCTTGAAACCTTCTTCCACAGGGGCAGACAGCAAAGACGTCCTTGTAGAGCCAAAAGTGGAAAGAGGTATGAAGTCACAAAGGGCCTAAGAATAACATGGGAATTGGGGCAGGAAAATGGAGCCTGGGCACGAAGACAGTGAGAACCCAGAGGTGGGTTCTCAGGAAGGCAGGAGGTGGGAGGCCAGCCAGGCCCTGAGGATTGAGGTGGGGGCCTAGGGATCCTCTGAGTGAATGGGGGGCAGGAAGGAGTCCAGCCAGGGGGCCCTCAGGCCAGACATGGGCTTCAAGGCCAACCACACTGAGAAGACACTCACTAGGGGCCAAGGGACCCTCTAGAGACACAGAAAGGCCACAGGCTGGGCAGGCCCTGAGAGAGGAATGATGGGGGATACCTACTGTAGGACGACATGAGGAAGCCCGTGTTGACCTTCCTGGTGGCGCTGAAGTTGGGCTCAACTTCATTTCCCTTGGGGTCGAACTTCCGGCGATGGATGCGACTGGGCCTGATGTACAGCACGTAGTAGCGCTCCTGGGGCCGGAGAGAGAGTGGGGGGCTGCTTCCCTCCGCCCGCCCTCCAACACACACACTCCCCCACAGGGCTCCACAGCAAACCGCCCCCCAGCCTCTCCCTCCATCCTGAATTCCCACCTCGGCGCTGAAAGAAACTCAAGCTTGGGCAGTTGCCAAACTCCCAGAGCCATTCATTCATCTAATCGTGTGCTTAGTACAGCACCTGCGACACGAAATGAACCACGCAGACAGCCGTGAGATGGCAGGCCCCGTGCCTGACCCCAAGGTCTCCACCCAGCCAGAGACAGGGAACACAGACAAAAAACCAGAACCCAAGCACCAAGGACCCCAAATACTGCAACGCGGGAGTGAAAAACCCAAGTGTTATGGAAAGGGCACGGTAAGGGAGTTTTGAGTGAGGGCAGCCATAGTGCCTCTTCCAACACATGTGGGACCTGGGGCAAATCCCTCCCAGCCTCAGTTTCCCCTGTGGCATGGGGACAATGCACTGTGTACTTTCAGGAATGTTGCAAAGGTTCAAGGAGATGACAGAGGAAGCAGCGGTGGAAAACACGGAAGGTGCCGTCAAAGCTGCTTGCCAGCTGCTCTAAGCCAGACAGGCAGATGGCACACCGCCCCCCACCCCGAGACTGGAGAAGAGGAATCCACCTCCCAGGAAAAACAGAAAAGGCAAGGTCTCGAAGGGTGGAGACCCTAGGACTGCAGGGAAAGAAGGGTGAAGAGAGACTATTCAAAGCCTGGGACGGGTACGAAATCAAAGTCAAGGTCCCAGGTGCATTTCTGAGTGGCACAGGGCACGCAGGGGCCTCGCAGATAGCCAGGCTGAGAACGCAAGTAGCATCAGTTCAAGACGGGCCTTGCACTGGTATTCAGAGCTTGGACTTGATCTGGTAGACAAGAAGGAATCCTCAAAGGTTTTTGAGCGGCAGTGAGATCCTAAGAGAGGTCTTTTGGGAAACAAGCTGGCAGCAGGGCAAGGATGAGTGTTGGGGACAGCCAGAAGGCAGGAGGGGCGAGTGCAAGGTTTGAGGAGGACAGGCTAAGTTCCTGAGGCTCATCCGAGGCCAGCGGAAAGAGGAAGGGAAGGGCGAGGGAAGGGATGGTCAAGGGAGGAGGCCAACAGGACCAGGCACAGCTCGCCTGGGGGAGAGGGGAGGAAGAGACAGTGGAGGTTTGCAGGCCTGTGGCCAGCAGCTGGGAGGTGGGAACTGAGGTGGGGCGAGCTTGGGCAGGGCTAAGAGACCCCACAACAGGCTGGAGTGAACTAGCACTGGCTTTGCAAGGCATGCTGGCTGGGGGCTCTAGACTGGTTGTCTACCCTCCTGACTTGCACACTAAGGAGGGGTGGGGGAGGGGAGGCTCTCCCCAGGGCCACAGGACAGCAACAGGCGCTGAGTAGCACCAGGCCTCTGGCCTGCCTCGGGGGCACCGAGATGCGCTTGGCTTTAGGGGTCAAGGAATGAAGGTGGTCAGCACACGAGAATGGGGCTATATGAAAGGGGGCGGAAATTCAGAACTAATGCTCGGGAAAGCGACACCGGCATGCAGCACAGGTGTGTGTGAACATCCCTGAGATGGCGTGGTGACAGAGGGCATGACCCCAGGGACGTGAGAGGGCAAGGGAAGAAGGTGCAAGGACACGGGAGCTGAAGCCCCTGGCAGGGTCAACAATGCAGACTATAGGCTGGACAAAGGGCCCTCACACAGCAACCCACCTCCCACCCCAGTGTCCCCACCTGTATGCACAAGGAGGTTCTAGAAACCCAGACTTCCAAGGTGCCCAGCCACACACAGTGGTGCTCAAAAAAGAGCAGACCCACGCCAAGAGATTCACCACTTTGCAAGGGGAGAACTTTAAGGGTCCTTCTAACAGCAAATTCCACCAGTACATTTAAAATAATGCAATTCCAAAAAGTTCCAAGGACATGCAACCTCCCAGGAACAGACCTGGTACTCAAAAAGGGGAAGGTCACTGCCGGCCCCTCACACCCACACAGCCTGCTAACCCGCTCTCCCCTTGCCCATTAGGCCCCGGGGCAGTGGGAAGCACCAGACCAGAAGCCAGGAGTCTGGGCCCTCGGCCCTCCCAGAATAAAGAGCCATTCATCCTGCCCAGCCAGTAAGGCTCCCAGCGCTCTAAACAGAAGGTGACAGGCCCTCTTCACAGCGCCTTCCGGCCACACAGGACCCATAGCCTCAGCCCTGAACCAGTCACCTCACCCTTCTGCTTCCGCCCTCCCAATCCCAGCCCCAAACGTGCCAATGGGGTTAGGGCTGCTCTGGCTTATCAGCAAGAACCCAGGTCCTGCCCTCTGTCCTCTGGCTAGCACAGTCCCAGTTGGCCCCTTTCCACCCAGTGGCCCCTTTGGGCTGCTATCTCCCCACACACCTCCCACCTGCCCCACGAGCCCCTCCAGGAATGAGCTGCACCCCAAGTCTGCACACTGGCAGAGCTGAGCACAGGGAGATGGCCTGGTGGCTGGGGACCAGGACGCCAGTGCCCTGCAGGTGTCCCCCGGCAAGCATCCTCACCGTCCTGTCATGGGCGTCCAAGATGCTGTGGCGAGACACATCCACCAGTTCTCCCTCCAGCAGGACACCGTTTCCCCTGGGGATGAGAGAGAAAGAAGGGATCCGCTGCTTCTGTCAGTCGTCAGGGAAGAACCACAAGTTCAATGGCCCAGGTGAGAGTATGCACTTGGACCGTAGCAGGACCCACAAGTGCCTCCTAGTCACCTGGCCCCCAAACAGGCCTGGTACTGAACAGGTCCTCCATTCCTCGGAGGGCAACAAAGGCTGGAAGGCAGTGCAGAGGGTAGGAGGGACAGCCTCAGGCTGCAAGACCAAGCTGCGGCCCCTCGCACAAGGGTTTACTGTAAGCACAGCCTCAGTCTTCTTAGCTAGAAAATGGGAGAGTAACAGCCACCTCACTCTGCTTCTGTGATGACCACAGCATAAGATCACGTAAGTAAAGGTGTTTGTAGACTATTAAGTGCTTACTAAATATAAAGGATTTTACTTTTTTATTAAGCCAAATTTGAGGGAGGGGTCTAAGCTGCTATAAAGTATCTTTCTTTTCCACCTGTTCTTTTTTGTTGTTTTTGTTTTCCACCTGTTTTAAAGCACTTTCTTTTCTTCTCCTCGCTCATATCCACTTAGAGGTGGGAAAACCCAAGCTTAGAAGTTCTGTGACTAGCCCAAGAGGAACTAGATTGCCGCTTCCCTCTTTTAGTTTTCATAAAAGAAGAATCGGAGGCTTGCCTTTTTAGAGCCACAGAAATGGGAGAAGGGTGGGGACACGAAAGGATGAGGATGAAAATGGAAACTCGCTCTACTTTACTTACCCTACCCATCGCCTCACCTCCAAATTCTTGTGTTTCTAACTGCGAGTGGAAGGGTCCATTTGTTCTCATCACCTCCAGCGCGGGTGACGACAGCCACCCCCTCCCCATCCGGAGCCCACACGCGCCACCAGGCAGGCACGGCCCTCCCACGGCCACGCCAAGCCAACTGCCCCGCACTCTTGGGGTCCTTGCACGACGTCCTCCCTTCAGGGGCGGGAAGTGGGGCGGCCTGTGCCAAGGCCTGCAGGCAGGCCGCGGAGGCAAGTGGCTAGAGTTCACAGCCGCAGCCAGGGAGGGGTTGAGACAAAGGTCGGTGCTTTTGAGCGTCGGGAAGGGTACGCGGGGCAGCGGGGAGTTTTAAGCCGATCTGTGTTTTACGGGGTGCGCTCCGGCTGCAGGGCGGAGGGGAGCGCTGGGGTGCGGGTGCGAGTCGTGGGGTAGCTACGGCCACATCTGCCTTTCCTACCCCCCCGCACCCGGACCGCAGTCCCCTCCCCAATCCCCGAGCCCCCGGGGGACGGGGAGGCGGGGGCAGAGCGGCCTACCCTTGGTGGGCGGCGGGGTCCCAGGCCCCCGGCAGCCGCGCGCTCCGCACCGCCTTGTTCCGGAGGGCGCAGTCGTGGTAGATGCGGCTCATGACGCGCACGGCCGCTGCGCCCGCAGGCCTGGCGCTCCCGGGCTGCGCGCGGGGTCTCGGACGCGGCGCGGGGGAGCGCGGGGGGCGCGCGCCGGGCAGCGATTCCCAGGCGCGGTTCCGGGAAGGGCGCGGTCTGGGCCCGGCCGGTCCTGGCGGGACTTAAAGGGGCCGTAGCCCCATTCCTGCCGCGGGACGGCGCGCGCGGGGAGGTGGGCTTCCGGGAAGACCCGCAGTTGGGGCCTCTTTGTGGGCGGGGGGGGGCAAGTCCTCTTTCGCTACCTTTCTTGTTCCTATAGGGAGACCCCGTCCCAACGCACGTCCCAACAAAGGGGAAATTGAGGCCCAGAGGATGAGCTCTGGGAGGAGCAGGAATGGAGTAAAGGGCACAGTCTTCAGGGATGGCGGGATGGTCAGCACAGAAGGGGCTCTTCGTGCTCTGCCCAAGGTCCCACAGTGGCTGGGGAAGGGGTTCCAGGGATCTGGGCTTGGGTGTCATACCGAGGTTGGAACCCCAGCTGCGTGAGCATGAGCAAGTGTCTCGACCTCTCTGAGCCCATTCTTCTTTCTCTGCGGGGTCGGTATCCCAGGGGTGGTACGGGTTCGGGTTCGTAAACTCGCCCTAGCACATAGCATTTCCCCTCTCTGCCTCCCCCCACAGCTCTGGAACCCCGCCCCAGCGCCCTACTGCCCTCTGCCCAAGTACGTAAGAGCGGAGAGGGGCATTTTCCAAGCCTGGGTGCAGGAGCCTCTTCTGCCCCTGGGATTGCTGGAGAGCCTGGGTTCTCTTAGACCCATTAATGGAATTCATCTGTGGTCTCTGGGGGAGCATTCAATAGGGGAGGTGGCCTGGGAGATGCGTGGGAGTCCGAGATGAGCTCAGTGGGGGAGGAAGCACCCTTTCCCCCCAAACGCACATTTTGCCCTTTTGTTTTCAAGGGCTCCTTCCCTGATTAAAAAAAAATTTTTTTAAATATATTTTATGTGTGGGTTGACTTAAAGATGAATATATTGGGACGCCTGGGTGGCTCAGTCGGTTAAGCGGCTGCCTTCGGCTCAGGTCAGGATCCCAGCGTCCTGGGATCGAGTCCCACATCGGGCTCCTTGCTCAGCAGGGAGCCTGCTTCTCCCTCTGCCTCTGCCTGCCTCTCTGTCTGCCTGTGCTCGCTCACTCTCTCTCCCTCTCTCTGACAAATAAATAAATTTTAAAAAAAAGATGAATATATTAATATTATATATTAAAACATTTTCTTCAGCCTAAAAATTCCTTTCTTCTAATTTTTTAAAGAAACTAAAACATTTTCATGGGTCCTAGGCACTGTGTCAAATGGATTAGTTAGCTCCCCTCCTTCCTCCTCAGTCTGGCCTACTTGGTTGTTCCAGAAAGTCTGAGAGAGAAGGACAAGAGCCCTAGCGGGCTCTGAGCAGAACTATCTCTGGGCTTTCTCTATTCAAAACTCCCCTGGCCGATATAAGGAACTCCCGCAACTTAATAGCAAAACCCCAAATAACCCAATTAAAAGATGGGCAAAGCAACTGTATCGATATTTCTCCAAAGAAGACATACACGTGGTGAACAGGTACATGAAAATCTGCTCCACATCACTAATCCTCAGGGAAATGCAAACCAAAACCACAATGAGGTATCATCTCACACCTGTTAGGAGGGCTGGTATCAAAAAGACAAAAGATAAGTATTAGCAATTGATACACTGATGGTAGGAATGTAAACTGGTATAGCCACTGTGGAAAACAATAGAATTTTTTCAAGAAATTAAAAATAGAACTACTATATTATCCAGCAATCACACGTCTGGGTGTACATCCAAAGGAACTGAAACCAGGATCTCAAACGGTTGCCTGCCCTCCCATGTTCCTTGCTGCCTCGTTCACAATAGCCAAGATGGGGAAGCCATCTAAATGTTCACCAGTGGATAGATGGGGGGAAATGTGGCATGCACATACAATGGACTATTATTCAGACTTTTAAAAAAGAAGGAAGTCCTGCCATTTGCAACAACAAGGATGAACCTGGAAGTGAAAGAAATCAGACAACAGGATGACAACAATGCATGATCTCATTTACATGGGGAATCTAAAATAGTCAAACTCACAGAAGCAGAGAATAGAACGGTGGTTGTCAGGGGCTGCGGGGAGTGGGAAATGGGGGAGGCAGAAGTCAAAGGGGTACAAAGTTTCAGGTACACAAGATGAATAAAGACCTAGAGATTCTACTGCACAGTGTAGTGCCTATAGTTAAGACTGATTTATATATTTAAAAATTTACTATGACAGTAATTTTTTTTAATTTTTAAAAAGATTTTATTTATTTATTTGAGAGAGAGAGCACACAAGTAAGGGGGAGGCAGAAGGAGAGGGAGAAGCAGCCTCCTCACTGAGCGAAAGGAGCCCGATACAGGGCTCCATCCCAGGACCCTGGGATCAAGACCTGAGCCGAAGGCAGCTGCTTAACCAACTGAGCCCCCAGGCATCCCTAAGACGGTAAATCTTATGTTAAGTGTTCTTATAAGACACATAAAATAATAATAGTAATAAATAAACTTTTGGAGGTAATAGGTATGTTTATGGCATAGATCGTGGTGAGTAGTTTTTTGGGTGTGTACTTATCGCCAAACTCATCAAGTTGTATGTATTGGATACGTACAGCAATTTGTATGTCAATTATGCCTCAGTAAAATGGTTTGAAAAACAAACAAAAGGGGCGCCTGGGTGGCTCAGTGAGTTAAAGCCTCTGCCTTCGGCTCAGGTCATGGTCTCAGGGTCCTGGGATCAAGCCCCGAATCGGCGCTCTGCTCAGCAGGGAGCCTGCTTCCTCCTCTCTCTCTGCCTGCCTCTCTGCCTACTTGTGATGTCTGTCTGTCAAATAAATAAATAAAATCTTTAAACAAACAAACAAACAACAAAAAACCCAGGCTGGTTGCAGCCACGTGGCTGGTGTGTCCCCCCATCTCCTCCCCTTTCTATCAACTTCCAACTCTGGTGGCTTCAAATCTCCGCTGCCTTAGGTGGCAGCTACCAGCTACATGTGGCTATTTTAATTTCAGTTTTAATTCATTCAACCTAGGTAGAATTCAATCATTCAGTCTCACCAGGCACATTTCAAGGGCTTCATAGCTGGCAACATGTGGCTAGTGGCTACCACCTTGAACAGAATAGACACAGGACACTTCCTTCATTGCAGAAAGTTCGATGGAACAGAGCTGCTGTAAGTCCTTTCTTGGGAAGAGTAATCTCTTGCTTTCTGGGCTCCATCAGTACCCCATCAGTACAACTGGTAGATCAGGCACCAGCAAGACAGGAAGCTAAAAAAACAAGAAGACTTGTTTTTAAATTTTTTTTATTTCATTTCTTTTCAGCATAACAGAATTCATAGTTTTACAACACACCCAGTGCTCCATGCAATGCATTTTTAAAGAACACCAATCATCATGGGGAAAAGACCAGAACTATGTTGGACTTCCTTACACCTATTTGTAGGTGATTGATGTTTCTACATTAAATTATAAACCATGAGGTACAACATGGAGACAGCTTAAGCTTTGGGCCCCTCAGTTCAACAGCCCCTTTAAAGGACAGGGTTGAGGACCCCAAATAATGTGTTCATAGGGGCATATGCTTTTACAGATTTTTCACAGGGCAGTTTTGGGTACAGTCAGTTAAGACCAATATCTTTTTTCTTTAAGATTTTATTTATTTATTTGAGAGAGTGTGTGTGTGTGCACACGCAAGCGGGGGGCAAGGGTAGGCCAAGGGAGAAGTAGGACTCAGTCCCAGGACCCCAGGATCACGACCTTTGCTAAAAGCAGATGCTTCACCAACTGAGCCGCCCCAAGACCAATATATATATATATTTTTTGCCTGAACTTTCCTTCGCCTCACGTCAGATGATATTGGAAAGGACTGGAATGAGAGAATGGTTGACATGAGATATGTTTAGTTTGGGTTTTGTGGGACAGATTTACGGGGTCTGTAGTCTTTCCCGCTATCATTCAGTTTTTGCAAGCTGTCCTGGTACAGGAGGGCCCTACCAGCCTCTGGGCCGACTCACCCAGGGGAGGGCTCAAAGGGGCAGAACAAGGGGTCCCATCGCAGCAGAAATGTGTGCCGCAGCGCCTCGCACTGAGCCCACGTGGGGAGAGGAGAAGGAACAAACTGTAGAACATGAAGAATGAGAAGCTGGTGTACAGAAGCTCCTCCCACTCACCAGACAGGGGAAACCATAAGCAGAGGACTGGCTCTTATTAACCCTAGTCAAGATGGAAGTTTTCTCAGGAATGTTCTCGCGAAAGCCGCCCATGTTGTTATAAACCCACCATCCTTTTGTCCTATTTGGTGCGCATGGGGCAAAATTGAATTCACCAGGATTTCTGTACAGCAGAAATAGACAACAGTAAAACCAGTGAGAAGTGCCCACGTGTGTGGTCTCAGGCTTTATGCATCACAACACATCTTAGCATATCGGACACATCTTATCTTGACAAAGTCTGCTGGTTCCGGAAGAAAGAGAGTGATGCAGTGAAATCACCCGAAGAAAACACATACACACCGCAGAGCGAAAGATGCAAAACAAAAGAAGCAGCGAAGAGAGAAAGCGTAATATAAAATCAGATGCCAGAAGGAGATCTAAACCTATCCATCACATCACATCGATAAATGCAAATAGGACAAACCTTGTTGGGAAAGAAAATCTATGGTGTGCCTTTGTGCCAGACATCTCTACACGCCACATCAGAGCCTCTGGTCCTCACACGCCTCCAGGGCCTTTGACCCATCCTGTCCTGGCCTCTCGGGGATGACCCCCCCTGCTTGGGTACCAAACACTTCACACAGCAACAATCCTCCAAGCCTCGCCTCGAGGCCACACCTCAACACTTGCCTCCAAAGACCATTGGTCCCAAGAGTGGCCCTTAAGAGAAGATTCTGGGCGTAGGATTGTGACATTGAATGGCCTATCAGTCTGTTGGCAACAAGGACTCTTGTTATGGAAAGTGGGTGGCTGTCACTGTCAGCACAAAGAGGCATCAGATTTCCTGGGGTTTTCATCTGTGGTTCAGCGGGGCGAGGTGTGGGTGGGAGGTGACATTCAGCTGGCAGATGAAATATCTGTGGCATGGGATGGGTCTAGGGGCAAAGATAATTATGAGAAAGATGGAATGGGCCAGCTTTTTATGAGCAACAATGGAAACCCTGCTGGAAAGAAGATGAGAGGCTCAGGGTAGCCCACAGCCAACGTCAGGATCTTTAAGTGCCCCGGGATGCTGTACGGTAGCCTTTAAGGAGACTTTTGTCTCCTGCGGCTCTGGGGCAAACTGCTCAGAGTCAGGCTCTGTAGCGGACTGTCAGGGTGACAGAGCTGCTTGCTCCGTTCCAGCTGTCGCCGAGATGATGGAACTTCCGTGCATCAGCTCACTTGTGTGGGGACAGCCCAGCGGTGCCTTGAGCCCTCCCCTGTGCATGTCTCCCGCTCTTGCCCTGAGGCATCCACATTGATGCCGAAGCAGGGGACACCTGGGCCTCTGGGCACCAACCTTGCACAACTGTGAAGTGCAGGGGAGTTAACACCTGTGGAGAGAACATTTGAGAATGTGGGGGGATGGAAGCTGCCAGGTAAATTCTGCCTCCTTTCTCTCTCTGTGCAGACTGTGATGAAAAACAGCTGAAAAGGCATGTGGCCTCTTGGAAGATGATCCCATGAGATCAGACTCGCAGTCCCTCTTATTTCCAAGTGGTGACCCACTGCTTAGGGCACACTTAGACTAGCCCGTCTTGCTTCCCTGCCACTCAGCGATGTTCCCTTCCTCTGGCTTTCCTGGGATTGCATTCCCTCATAAAGGAGTGGTGAGGGAGATTTGGTCTCAGGCTGTGCTTTTTTTTTTTTTTCAAATATTTTATTTTATTTATTTGACAGACCGAGATCACAAACAGGCAGAGAGGCAGGCAGAGAGAGAGGAGGAAGCAGGCTCCCCACTGAGCAGAGAGCCCGATGCGGGGCTCGATCCCAGGACCCTGAGACCATGACCCGAGCCGAAGGCAGAGGCTTTAACCCACTGAGCCACCCAGGTGCCCCCAGGCTGTGCTTTTTGAATAACCCAATCGAATACAATCATATGTAAGAATTTTCTAAAACAAACTGACCCTGAAAGATAAATATAAAAGGACTTGGCAAAGAGGAGAAACATGCAAACCAACATGGCAGAGTCATACTCGTGAAGAGCAGACAAGGCTGAACTTAACAGAAACTGCATAAACTCAGGTTTTTTTAAAAATAGGGTTTTATGGTGCTGAAAATTACAGTCCACAAGGTAACAGAATGACGATAATATCGACATGCCAAATAAAGCAGGATTGGAATTCAAAAATAAAACATTACAGGACGAAATAAGAATAAAAAAAGATCACAATGAGATCCAAATTTGCACCCATTAAAATTACTATTATATAAACACAAAAACAAAAATAACAAATGTTGGCGAGAATGTAGAGAAATCGAAACATTTGTGCATTGTTGGCGGGAATGTAAAATGGTGCAGTCACTGTGGAAAGCAGTATGGAGGGTCCTCAAAAAATTAAACATAGAATTACCATATGGTCTGGCAATTCTGCCTCTGGGTGTATGCCCAAGAGGACCGAGAGCAGGGACTCAAACATTTACTTCCCTGCCCACGTTCACAACAGCATTATTCACAACAGCTAAAACGTGAAAACAAATGAAACGTCCATCAGTGGATGAATGGATAAAAAAATGTGGCATATACACACAACAGAATATTATTCAGCCTTAAAAAAGGAAGGAAATGCGGGGCACCTGCGTGGCTCAGTTAGTTAAGCGTCCAATTCTTGATTTCAGCTCAGGCCATGATCTCAGGGTTGTGAGATCGAGGTCCGTGTTGGGTTCTACACTGGGCTTCGAGCCTCCTTGAAAGTCTCTCTCCCCTTCCTGCCCTCTCTCTGTAGCTCTCTGTCTCTCTGTCTCTCTCTCTCTCAAAAAAAAAAAAAAAAAAAGGGAAGGACATGCTGACACATACCACAACATGGATGAACCTTGAAGACCTTATGCTAAGTGAAATAAACCAGACACAAAAGGACAACATTGTATGATTCCACCTATAGGAGATACCTAGAGGACTCAAAGTCATAGAAACAAAATAGAATGGTGGTTTCCAGGGGCTTGGGGAAGGAAAGAATGGGGAATTGTTGTTTAATGAGTGTAGAGCTTCAGTTTAGGAGATAAAAAACTTCTGGAGAGGGAAACATCACAGGAATGTGACTGCACTTAATGACCCAGAAGTGTACATTTAAAAATGGCAGAGAAAGGGGCGCCTGGGTGGCTCAGTGGGTTAAGCCGCTGCCTTCGGCTCAGGTCATGATCTCAGGATCCTGGGATCGAGTCCCGCATCGGGCTCTCTGCTCGGCAGGAGCCTGCTTCCCCCTCTCTCTCTCTCTGCCTGCCTCTCTGCCTACTTGTGATCTCTCTCTCTCTGTCAAATAAATAAATAAAATCTTTAAAAATGGCAGAGATGGCAAATTTTATATTAAATACATTTTACCACAATAAAAAAATCAATGTACACATGCACTGTGGAAAATGTGATAAGCAAAAAGAAAACAGTTTTAGAAATTGCACTAAGGGGAAGAAAAAGAAACAGATTTCTAAGATGATATATGTAAATTAGAAAACAACACATGCATACACCAACACTGGGCGTCTTAGTTTACTAGGCTGCCGTAGCAAAGTCCAATACACTGGTAGCTTAGACAGCAGCCGTGTATCCCCTCACAATTCTAGAGGCTAGACGTCTGAGATCAAGGTGTCTGCAGGGTTGGTCCCTACCAAGGCCTCTCTCCTTAGCTTGTAGATGGCCATCTTCCCTCTGCATCTCACGTCGTCTTTTCTCTGTGCGTATACATGTCTGTGTCCAAATTTCCTCTTCTTTTTTAAAATTATTTTTATTAACACATAATGTATTATTTGCCCCAGGGGTACAGGTCTGTGAGTCGTCAGGCTTACACACTTCGCAGCACTCACCATAGCATATACCCTCCCCAATGTCCATACAAATATCCTCTTCTTGTAAGCACACCAGTCATATTGGATTAGGGGCAATTCTAAAGACCTCATTTTAACTTAATTATCTCATTAAAGACTTCATTCTGAGGTTCTGGGGGTTAGAACAGGAACTTTGGTGGGGACACAATTCAGACCATAACACTGTGTGTCACTCAGTGATACACACCCAACTGAGGACACATAGTTAAATGCATAAAAGTGGGTGCTAGGGGATGAGAGTGGCAGCAGAACAGAGTTGGAATGAGAGGGGAAATAGTGAATGGAGGGGGAGATGTCATTTTATTTTATTTATTTATGTTTTTACAGTTAAATGTGTTTATTTTCTGAATATTATGGTAATCCATACTTCCTAAGGATATGAGTTTGGGGCTTGAAATGGGTCGTAATAACGTCACAAACTCATATTTTATTGATTTCTATCCTCACATCCCACATTGTCCCTATGGCTGTCTCTTAATTATTTCTAGGAATCCCATCCTCAACGAGCACATAGCGTCCATCCCAGACATCCTTTCCTGATCAGTGTGCCTGATTCTATGTCTCTTATTTTGGCCCCTGCTGTGTGTAAAGAATCTGGAAGGTCCTTATCATTGCTTCTGATGTCAAGCCACCATTTGGTATCCTTCTTCCCTCCCCTCCCCTGACATACCAACCACTGCCGCCTTTTCCAGTTATGTCTGCCCCTTCTGGACTCCGTGGGCGCAGTGCAGTTCTTGAGAGGCTGGTGTAGCCCTGTGTTCTTTGCAGCCACACCTCGCTTCATGCAGGAATGAGAGGATGTTTCTCATTCCCTTGTATGTTAGCATACTGGCTGGACACCAAAACAGAACTATTTCTGATCCAATCATTTAGACTATTTTCTATGAAATATCTCCTTTCGTTGTCTGTCTTCTACAACTCCCTCCTTAGGTTTAAATACATCACAGGCTTGGGCATTTTTAGTGGGGAAATGTCATTGTAAAATAGACATGTCTGTAGGGCACTCAGGTGGCTCAGTCGGTTAAGTGTCCAACTCTTGATTTCAGCTCAGTTCATAATCTCAGAGTTGTGAGATCCAGCCCTGCGTTAGGTTCAGCACTGGGCATGAAGCCTGCATAAGATTCTCTCTTTCCCTCTCTCTCTGCCCCTCCCCATTCTAAAAAGAAAGTACAAATGTACATGTCTATATATGAGTGTATTAGAAATACAAGAGAATGAGAAGACAGAGGAATTGATCCCAAATGAAAGAACAAGATAAGAACACAGCCAGAGATCTAAGTGAAACATAGGTTCATGTCAGGCATGATCATAAAGATACTCACTGGACTTGAGAAAAGAATGGAAGACATCAGTGAGACCCTTACCCTGGAAATAAAAGAGATAAAAAAAGAATCAATCACAGATGAAGAGTGCAATAAACAAGATTAGAAACATGCTTGATGCAATGAACAGCAGGCTGAAAGAAGTAGAGAAATTAATTAATGACCCAGAAGACAAAGTAAGCAAAGCAATGAAGCTGAAAAAAAAGAGAGAAAGGAGAATTATGCAAAATGAGAATAGACTTAGGGAACTCACTGACCGCATCAAATTTAATAACCTTCATATTACAGGAATCCCAGAAGTAGAAGAGAAAAGGGGCAGAAAATTTATTTGAAGAAATAATAGCCAAAAACTTCCCTAATCTGGAGAAGAAAACAGACATTCAGATCCAGGAGGCACAGAGAGCTCCCATCAAAATCCACGAAAGCAGGCCAAGACCAAGACATATTGTAAATAAACTGGCAAAATATGGTGATAAAGAAAAAAAAAATCCTAAAAGTAGCAAGACAGAAGAAGTTATTAACGTACAAGGGAAAACCTGTAAGGGTAGCTGTAGATAGTTTCAACAGAAACTTTGAACGCTGGGAGGGAGTGGCATGATATATTCAAAGTGCTGCAAGGGAAAAATCTGCAGGCAAGAATACACAATCCAGCAAAGCTATCATTCAGAACAGAAGGAGAGATAAAGAGTTTCCCAGATGAACAAAAACTAAAGGAGTTCATGACCATAAAACCTGACCTGCAAGAAATATTAAAAGGAAAGTAGAGACGAAAAGTGACAGTATAAATGTAGGAGACACAAAATCAATAAAAATAAATATTTCTGTAAGAAAATCATTCAAGGAACAAACTCATATAAAAAAGGATAAAAAATATAATCATATATACCTCAATGTGGGGAGGAGAGAAGAATGGGTTCAAATATAACTGATCGTCAAATGAATATAGATTACTATATGCAGGGGTGCCTGGGTGGCTCAGTTGGTCAATCCTTCAGCTCAGGTCCTGACCCTGGAGTCTCTGGATCGAGTCCCACTTCAGGCTCCCTGCTCAGCAGGGAGTCTTCTTCTCCCTCTGACCCCTTTGCTATCATGCTCTCTCTCTCTCTCTCAAATAAATAAAATCTTAAAAAAAAAAAAAAGGTGCCTGGGTGGCTCAGTGGGTTAAAGCCTCTGCCTTCGGCTCAGGTCATGATCCCAGGGTCCTCGGATCGAGCCCCACATCGGGCTCTCTGCTCAGTGGTGAG
>PISX010007138.1:41978-93162 GCA_004024625.1 Mellivora capensis
CCTGGGTGGCTCAGAGAGGCCTCTGCCTTCGGCTCGGGTCATGGTCTCAGGGTCCTGGGATCAAGCCCCACATGGGGCTCTCTGCTCGGCGGGGAGCCTGCTTCCCCCTCTCTTTCTGCCTGCCTCTCTGCCTACTTGTGATCTCTCTCTCTGTGTCAAATAAATAAATAGAATCTTTTAAAACAATAATAATAATAATAAAGAGGACAATTCAACAGGAAGGTATAACAATTGTAAATATTTATGCACCCAACACGGAAACATCCAAATACATAAAACAATAACTAACATAAAGGAACGAATTGATAATCATACCATAATAGTAGGGGACTTTAACACCCCATTTACATCAATGGACAGATTATCTAAACAGAAAAGCAACAAGGAAACAGGGGCTTTGAAGGACACAGTGGACCAGATGGATTTAACAGATATATTCGGAACATTCCATCCTAAAAGAGCAGAATACACATTCTTTTCAAGTGGATATGCACCTTTTCCAGAACAGATCATTTATTAGGTCACAAAACAGGCCACGACAGATTCAAGAAGATCAAAGTCATACTATATGCTTTTTCTGACAACACTATGATACTAGAATTCAATCACAAGAAAAAAATCTGGAAAGACCACAAATACATGGAAATTAAATAACTACTACTAAACAATGAATGTGTCAATCAGGAAACAAAAGATGCAATTAAAAAATACGTGGAAACAAATGAAAATGAAAACGCAATGATCTAAAACCTTTGGGATGCAGCAAAAGCAGTTCTAAGAGGAAAGTTGACAGCAATACAGGCCGGCCTCAAGAAGCAAGAAAAATCTCAAATAAACAAGATAACCTTACACCTAAAGGAGTTAGAAAAAGAACAACAAACAAAGCCTAAAACCAGTGGAAGGAAGAAGATAATAAAGATGAGAGCAGAAATAAAGCATATAGAAACAAACAAACAAAAAGAACAAATCAATGAAACCAAGAGTTCGTTCTTTGAAAAAATTAATAAAGTTGATAAACCTCTAACCAGACTTATCAAAAAGCAAAAAGAAAGATCCCAAATAAAATCACAAGTGAGAGAGAAGAAATAGCAAACAACACCACAGAAATACAAGCCATTTTAAGAGAATATTATGAAAACCTGTATGTCAACACATTGGACAACCTAGAAGAAATGGGTAAATTCCTAGAAACACATAAATGATCAAAAATGAAACAGGGAGAAATAGAAAATTTAAACAGATTGATAACCAGCAGAGAAATTGAGTCAGTAATCAAAAAACTCCCAACAAACAGAAATCCAGGACCAGATGGCCTCACAGGTGAATTCTAACCATTTAAAGAAGAGTTAGTACCATTCTTCTCAAACTCTTCCAAAAAATACAAGAGGAAGGGAAACTTCTAAATTCGTTCTATGAGACCAGCATTACCCTGATATCCAACCCAAATAAAGACACCACAAAAAAAGAGAACCACAAGCCAATATCTCTTACAAATATAGATGCAAGAATCTTCAACAAAATACCAGGAAACCGAATCCCACAGTACATTTAAAAAATCATTTACTACAATCAAGTGGGATTTATTCCTGGGTTGCCAGGGTGGTTCAGTATTTGCAAATCAATCCACATGATACATCACATCAATAAGGGAAAGGGTAAAAACCAAATGATCATTTCAGTAGATTCAGAAAAAGCTTCTGACAAAGTACAATATCCATTCATGATTAAAAAAAAAAACAACCCTCAACAAAGTAGGTTTAGAGGAAACCTATCTCAATTTAATAAAAGGCATCTATGAAATATAGCTAATATCATCCTAATGTCAGGAATAAGACAGGGATGTCCACTTTCACCACCATCATTCAACATAGTTCTGGAAGTCATAGCCACAGCAAGCAGACAACAAAAATAAATAAAAGCCATCCAGGGACACCTGGGTGGCTCAGTGGGCTAAGCATCTGCCTTCAGCTCAGGTCATGATCCCAGGATCCTGGGATTGATTCCCAGATTGGGGGGAGGGGGGTCTTGCTCAGTGGGGAGCCTGCTTCTCCCCCTGCCTACCACTCCCCCTGCTTGTGCTCTCTCTCAGACAAATAAATAAGTAAAATCTTAAAGAAAAAAAAAAACAAATAAAAACAGAAATAAATTTTTAAAAAGAAATAAAAGGCATACAAATCAGCAAGGAAGAAGTCAAATTTCACTATTCGCAGATGACACGATACTACATCTAGAAAACCTGAAAGACCCCACCAAAAACCTGTAGAACTGCTCAACGGATTCAGTAAAGTTGCAGGATCCAAAATCAATGTACAGAGATCTATTGCATTTCCATACACCCATAATGAAGCAGCAGAAACAGAAGTTAAGGAATCAATCCCTTTTTACAATTGCACTAAAAATAGTAAGATTCCTAGGAATAAACCTAACCCAAGACGTGGAAGACCTGTATGCTGAAAAATTAAAAACACTGATGAAAGAAACTGATGATGGCACAGAGAACTAGAAAGACATTCTATGCCCATGGACTGGAAGAAGAAATATCGTTAAAATGTCTATACCACCCAAAGTAATCTACATATTCAAGGAAATCCTTATCATAATATGAACAGCCTTTTTCGCAGACCTTGAACAAACAATCCTAAAATGCATACGGAGCCACAAAAGAACCTTAATAGCCAAAGCTACCTTGAAAAAGAAAAGCAAAGCTGGAGGCATCACAATTCTGGACTTCAAGTCATACTACAAAGCTGTGTGATCAAAACAGTATGGCACAGACACAAACATAGGTACAGAGATCAGTGGAACAGAAGAGAAAACCCAGAAATGAACCCACAATGATATGGCCAATTAATCTTTGACAAAACAGGGAAGAATGTGCAATGGGAGACAGATAAGTCTCTTCAACAAATGGTGCTGGGAAAATTGGACAGCTCCAGACAAAGAATGAAACTGGACCACTTTCTTACACCCCACACAAAAATAAACTCAAAATGGATTAAAGACCTAGACGTGAGACCTGAAACCCTAAACATCCTAGAAGAGAGCACATGCAATAGCTTCTTTGGCATCAGCCATAGCAAATTCTTTCTAGATATATCTCCTGAGGCAAAGGAAACAAAAGCAAAGACAAACTGGACTGCCTGGTTGGCTTAGTCAGTAGAGCATGGGACTCTTAATCTCAGGGTTGTAAGTTCAAGCCCCACACCGGGTGTAAAGATGACTTAAAAATAACACCTAAAAAACAATTAAAAACTATAGAGACTCCAGCAAAAATAAAATGTTTCTGCACTGTGAAGGAAACAGTCAACAAAACTAAAAGACAACTTACTGAATGAGAGAAGATCTTTGCAAATGACATATCCAATAAAGGATTAGTATCCAAAGTACATAAAGAATTTATACAAATCAACACCCAAAAAACAAATATCATAATTAAAAAATGGGCAGAAGACATGAATAGATATTTTTCCAAATAAGACATACAAGATGGCTAACAGACAAATGAAAAGATGCTCAATATCGCTCATCCTCAGGGAAATGCAAATCAAAACCACAAGATCACCTTACGCCTGTCAGAATAGCTAACATCAACAACACAGGAAGTAACAGGTGCTGGTGAGGATGTGGAGAAAGGGGAACCCTTGTGCACTGTTGGTGGGAATGCAAACCGGTTCAGCCTCTCTGGAAAATCGTATTTTTTTAAAAGATTTTATTTATTTATTTGACAGACAGAGATCACAAGTAGGCAGAGAGGCAGGCAGAGAGAGAGAGAGGAGGAAGCAGGCTCCCTGCTGAGCAGAGAGCCTGATGTGGGACTTGATCCCAGGACCCTGGGATCATGACCTGAGCCGAAGGCAGACGCTTAACGACTGAGCCACCCAGGTGCCCCTGTACAATGGAATATTATTCAACCATAAGAAAGAACAAAATCCTGCCATCTGCAATGACATAGAGCTAGAGAGTATCATGCTCAGTGAAATAAGTCAGCCAGAGAAAGACAAATACCATACGATTTCACTCATGTATAGAACTCAAGAAACAAAACAAATGAGCATAGGAAAAATAAAAGAGAGAAAGAGAGAAATGAACCAAGAAACAGACCCTAAACTACAAAAACCAAACTGCTGGCTACCAGAAGGAAAGTGGGTGGAGGGATGCGGGAAACAGGTGATTCGGACTAAGGCGTGCGCCTGTGATAAACTCCTGGTATGGACCTATTGAATCACTGTGTTGTACACCTGAAATTAATATTACCCTGTATGTTAACTAACTGGAATTTCAATAAAAACTTAAAAAAATACAATAGAGGTGAGAGACTAATTTACTTCTTTCAGCCTAGAACAGACGAAATAGACACAAGTTATTTGTCAGTATCTCTGATCAGCATTTTGCCATGACTATGCTTTACCCTGTTTTCTTCATTGTTGTTTAGCAGTTTTTAATTTTTTCTCTTCAAAAGCCAACCCTATTTATCAGTTCTGGCATTTTTCTGTTATTGAATTTATTCTCTCTCCTCTCAGCTGCATGATTTCCTTCCTTTTGCTTTCCTTACATTTATTTTTTATTCCCTTAAAAATGTCCTGAATTGAACGCTAAATCCATTTGTTTTCATTCTATCTGGTTTAGAAATCTCAGTTTATAAGGT
Source organism: Mellivora capensis (assembly GCA_004024625.1). NCBI lineage: Eukaryota > Metazoa > Chordata > Mammalia > Carnivora > Mustelidae > Mellivora > Mellivora capensis. The sequence continues at coordinate 46,624 of PISX010007138.1, forward strand.
TGTAAATTTTCCCTTGAGCCACCTCCTGAGCTCTAACACCCTCGGGCCCTGCTACCTGTGCCATGCCCTTGAGATAGAGGGCCAGGAGTGCCCCCCACTGAGAGCTCTAGTTTGGGAAGGTACTCCTTGCTGCTCTCAAAGGCGCTTACTTCTTTTCCCTCATCATAGCATTATGCCTCAAGATTCCTAGGCTGCGGGGCGCCTGGGTGGCTCAGTGGGTTAAGCCGCTACCTTCGGCTCAGGTCATGATCTTAGGGTCCTGGGATCGAGCCCCGCATCGGGCTCTCTGCTCAGCAGGGAGCCTGCTTCCTCCTCTCTCTCTGCCTACCTCTCTGTCTACTTGTGATCTCTGTCAAATAAATAAATAAAATCTTAAAAAAAAAAAGATTCCTAGGCTTCCCCAAAATAAACTCTCTAGGAAGGTGGCTTCACACATTCATATGTGACTTGACATCCCCATAAAGAGGGTGTAGTAGACAAATGAAGACCAGTTCACCACCATTGCAAACTGGCAGGGAAGAGATGGACAGATCAGCAAGTGGTATTAGGACCACTGAATCCCAATTAATTAAAAGTGAAAAATCAAAGTACTGTAAAAATACTAGGAAAAAAATGCAAAAAAAAAAAGCTTAATAACTTCAGAGTGGTATGGCTTTTCAAAACAAAACCTAAAATCTCAGCCACACAAAAAACGGGGGGCATGGATTGTAATTGCATGTAATTAGGAGTTCTGCACCAACGTTCCAATAGCATAAAAACAAGGTGGGGGAGCCCGGCTCTAGATTTATAATTGCCTCGTAAACACGGCAAATGGTGCTCCTCCTCATTCATCATGAAACTCGTGTGATGAAACCGCCTGAGTAGGGTTGAGTGTCTCTTTAACATATTTTATGAGCCATTTATATTCTGTGAAAGCTGATTTTTGCTTGTGTCCATATTTTCCCCCAGCTGAGGAAAATCAGAACATTTGGTAATACAAATTCGGTTACAACATGGGTAAACAGACACATACGTCTCTGGGGGAAATACGTGTGTGAGTTGGTGTGACTTTTCTGAAAGGGCACTTGATCTATTAAAAGCACAGACACAGATCTTAAAAGTTCTCATCCCGAGAAAGAAAATTTTGTAACTATGGGTGGTGGAGGATGTTAACCAGACTTACTGTGGTGATCCTTCCCCAGTATCCACGAATCATTACACCGTACACCTGAAACCAAAATAATGGTGTATGTTGATTACCCCTCAACAAAATATAAAAACCTATAAACAGGGGCGCCTGGGTGGCTCAGTGGGTTAAAGCCTCTGCCTTCGGCTCAGGTCATGATCCCAGGGTCCTGGGATCGAGCCCCGCATTGGGCTCTCTGCTCCGTGGGGAGCCTGCTTCCTCCTCTCTCTCTGCCTGCCTCTCTTGCCTACTTGTAATCTCTGTCAAATAAAGAAATAAAATCTTTAAAAAAAAAAAAAACAACCTATAAACACACATACTGCTTTATCCGGCAATTCTACTTCCAGGAACATATTCCTATGTGTGTGGATTAACAGATATGTGAGCATGTTTTGAAATACCAAAATACTACAAATGAGCTAATTGTCCATCCCTGGGAAACAGGCTCAATGAATTATGAATTATTTACGAAGCAGTAAAATGAATGGAACATACATATGCACACAACATACATACGTGTTCACACATGATACCGAACTATTTCACTCACTGTGAAGTCAAAACAGCAAAATCCAGTACAGTGTGCCCAAGCATCAATCATTCTACAGACACGAGTCGAGGACTTGCCTGACGCCACGGTCTGTCCTCGGCACTGGAGGAATGGAGAAACATGGAACGGCTCAGATCCAAGCTTACATTCTGCCAGAGGAGAGGCGCAAGGGACAAGTAGGAGATCCAGAAATGAGCTCGTTTCAGACACTTGTAAATGCTGCAGTGGGAACTGTGCACAGAGATGTGACCGCGAGAGATTGGGGGCAGCCGGGCTGCTTTAGAACACGTGGTCAGGGAGACTTCTCCGGAGGCATCCTCAGAGTTGAGGCAGCAGGGTACAAGAAAAAAGAGCCCAAGGCAGGAAAGAGCTCAGAGTGAGGGCCGCAGAGATGGCCAGTCCTCGGAGTATGGTGACTGGTGGGGAGGACATCCCAGAGGGGGGTCTGAGCAGTAGGCAGAGCTGGGGATCTGTATTTTCCTCTAAAAACATGCTCTTGCTGTATACAAAAGAGGACGTAAACGTACATAGATGCATTTTTTTTTCTTGCGTGAGTGCTTGTTTATGTACATATTTCTGGAAGGAGAAAGAAGAACCTGATTCCGGCGGCTGCCTCGGGAGGCCTGGAGCTCCAGGACCGGAAGGAGACTATGATTCATAGGATACGTTTTTATGCTGTTTGATATTTATGCCATGTACATGAATTACTTTTTCAATTAAAAACTAGTTAATTTTTTAAACTCTGAAAACAGCATAATATTCCATCTCAGTTGTAATCAGAGAAATGCAAATTAAAACATCAGGGAAATAAAATTTTTTAGAAAGGATTCGAAAACTCATAAAGCTCATAGTTGATGAGAATAGGAGAAAATGGACTCATGGGGACGCCTGGGTGGCTGAGTCGGTTAAGAAGCCGCCTTCGGCTCAGGTCATGATCTCAAGGTCCTGGGATGAGGCCCTGCCCACACTCCCTGCTCTGTGGGAGCCTGCTTCTCCCTCTGCCCCCCCACCGACCCCCGCTGTGTGCTGCCTCTCTCTCTCTCTCTCTGACAAATAAATAAATAAAATCTTTTAAAAAATAAGTGTAGTGTATAAATCTTTTCTTTTATAGTTAGAACTCTTTTTGGCTTCTGGATTAAGGAATCTTGCCCTACTCTAAAATTAGAACGATACTTCCTATATTACTTTGTAAAAGGTTTTAAGTTTTACTTCTGGCACTTAGATCCATTATATACCAATTTTCATGTTGGCTGAGGAAGAAGAGAGGCAGCTAATTACTTCTTTTCCCATCTGGACAATCAGCTTGGCCAGCTCCATTTATTGGTGAGTATTAGAGGGAGCCTGGCAGAACGCGAGGGACAGATCAGACATTAAATGGGACTGGGCAAGGAAACAAGGCCTTGGGCCTGAGGGAAGTCTGCAGTGGCCCCTGAGGCTTCCTCCTTAATATCAACTGACAGGGTGAGAGGAGACTGCCTTCTTGCATGTCGTCACAGGAGGATTCGCTGCCAGGGACAGTTGCAGCCTTTGTGTCCCCAGAGGGGAATGTTGCTGATACACAGAATATGGACAATAGAAAATCTATAAAGGACTAAAGTCTTTGATCATATAATCAAGCCACTGAGCTAACTCTAGGAGCAAGCGCCTGGTACATATTAAGTCCTCAATAAATATTTCGGAATAAGTGAATGAATGAATACATATTCCACACAGGACCGCTCCCAGCGCCTCACAACACCTAGTTCTTTTCTGCCTCTGTGTCTTCAGATTCTCTGTTCCTCCCACCAAGAATGCCATTCCTTCAACATCTCCATGTCCTAAAATTTGACTCAACCTCCGAGATTTGTCTAGAAGGCCACCCTTTCCCTGGTGCTTATCCCAAACTCCAAAAGCAGATGTGATTTCTCCCTCCCTCAAATACTCATAGTTCTTTGTACTTTCCATATCTACCTTTTTAAACTTTGGACTCTTAATTACTGATGCCTAGTGTAGTTCTACAACAGGTTTGAAGGTGCTTGTGAGAATACAGAGGACCCTGGTTCCAGCAGGGTGGAGGCAGGTCCGGTTTTGCAGGCAGACCACTGCACACTTCACTGTCCGAACAGGAAAACAGAATCTCTGCAGACAACTGGACTGAAGGAATAAAAGGCCAAGATTCAACAGTAGAGCACATGTAACACATGCAGGAGACACTCCCTGAAGGGCCAGGCCCTCAGGAACAAGGACTCCTGCACTGCAGGGCATTACGGGACCTTGTCATCATAAGGCTATTATTGGAAAGAGCAAGAGAAGTAGCGGATGTTCCTAATACCCAGAAACAGGTGCAGAAAATCAGACAAATTAAGGTGATAGAAGAATATATCCCAAATGAAAGAACAAGAACAAACCACAGCATAAGACCAGAGTGAAACAGATACAAGTAATATGCCTGATAGAGAATTTAAAGTAATGATCATGGGGCACCTAGGTGGCTCAATCAGTTAGGCGGCAGGCTCTTGGTTTCAACTCAGGTCATGACCTTAGGGTCCTGGAATTGAGCCCCACATCCAGCTCTGTGCTCTGCAGGGAGCCTGCTTGAAGATTTGCTCTCCCTCTCCCTCTGCTCCTCCCTCTGCTCATGCTTAAGCATGCACTCTCTCTCTCTCTAAATTAAATAAATAAATCTTTAAAAGATAAATAATTTAATTTTTTTAAAAATAATGATCGTATAGATACTCACTGGACTTGAGAAAAGAATGGAGAACATCAGTAAGAACCTTAACACAGAGACAAAAAGGAACCAATCAGAGATCAAGAATGCAATCAATAAAATTAAAAATACACTTGATGGAATAAATACCAGGCTAGATGAAGCAGAATAGAGTAATGATCTGGAAGACAGAGTAATGGAAAGCAACCAAGCTAAGGAAAGGAGAAGAAAGAGAATTATGCAAATTAAGAATAGTCTTAGGGAACTCAGTGACTCCACCAAGCATAATAACATCCCCATTATAAGGATCTCAGAAAACAAAGAGAGAGGGGGTAGAAAATTCATTTGAAAAAATAATAACTGAAAACTTCCTTAATCTGGGGAAAGAAACAGATATCCAGACCCAGGAGGTACAGAGACAGCCCCAAAAATTCAGCCAAAGGAGGACCATACCAAGACACATAGTAATTAAAATGGTTAAAAAAAAAAAAAAAGTGGTGTGCCTGGCTGGCTCAGTTGGTAGAGCACATGACTCTTGATCTTGGGGTCATGAGTTCAAGTTCACATGGGGCATAGTTTCCTTAAAAATAAACAAATATAATGGCAAAAAGTAGAAATAAAGAAAGCCATTTAAAAGCAGCAAGAGAAGGGGTGCCTGGATGACTCAGTTGGTTAAGCACCCGACTATTGAATTCAGCTTGGGTCATGATCTCAGGATCATGGAATCGAGCCCCACATCCGGCTCTGCACTTGGTAAGAGTCTGCTTCTCTCTCTCCTTCCCCCACTCTGCCCCACCCTGGCTCATACTTTCTCTTTCTCTGAAATAAATAAATCTTTTAAAAAATAATAAAAATAAAAGCAGCAAGGGAAGAGAAAATAGTTATGAACAAGGGAAACCCCATAAGGCTATCAGTGGATTTTTCATCAGAAACTTTATAGGCCAAAAGGGAGTGGCATGATACATTCGCAGTGCTGAAAGGGAAAAATCTGCAGCCAAGAAAACTCCATGCAGCAAGGCTACCTGTCAGAATTGAAGGGGAGATAAAGAGTTGCTCAGACAAACAAAAACCAAAGGACCTCATGACCACTAAACCAGTCCTGCAGGAAATATTAAAGGGGACTCTTAGAGTGGAAAGAGAGACCATAAGTGAGAGTATGAAAAGTAAAAATCACAAAAGCAGTAAAAATAAATGGTTTTGTAAAAATCAGTCAAGGGATTCATAAAATACAAGACTGTAAAACATGACACCAAACACCTAAATTGTTTAAGGTGTTTGTTTAAATTAAGTTTAAGCTAAGAGACCATCAACTTAATATAGACTGCTGCATGCAGAAGATGTTATATACAAATGTAATGGTAATCACCAGTAATAGATGTGCAAAGAATAAAGAGAAAGGAATCCAAGCACATCACGAAAGAAAGCCAACAATGAAAGACAAAAAGAGAGAAGAAAGGACCAGAGAAAATCAATAGAAACAACCACAAAACAAGTAACAAAATAGCAATAAATACATAACCATTAGGGCGCCTGGGTAGCTCAGAGGGTTAAAGCCTCTGCCTTAGGCTCAGGTCATGATCCCAGGGTCCTGGGATCGAGCCCCGCATCAGGCTCTCTGCTCAGCAGGAAGCCTGCTTCCTCCTCCTCTCTCTCTGCCTGCCTCTCTGCCTACTTGGGATATCTCTCTCTCTGTCAAATAAGTAAATAAAATCTTAAAAAAAAACATAACCATCAATAATTACTTTGAATGTAAGTGGACTAAAAGCGCTAATCAAAAGTCATAGGGTGACAGAATGGATTAAAAAAAAACAAACACACAAGGCCTATATATATGCTGCCTACAAGAGACTCATTTCAGACTGAAAGGCACCTGCAGATTAAAAGTGAGGAGATGTAGGGGTGCCTGGGTGGCTCAGTGGACTAAATCCTCTGTCTTCGGCTCAGGTTATGGTCCTGGGGTCCTGGGATCGAGTCCCACATCGGGCTCCCTGCTCAGCAGGGAGCCTGCTTCCCCCTCTTTCTCTGCCTGCCTCTCTGCCTGCTTGTGATTTCTTTTTCTCTGTCAAATATATAAATAAAATCTTAAAAAAAAAAACTACGACTGTAACAAGAACAAGGAAGGACACTATATAATAATTAAGGGGACAATCCAACAAGAAGATATAACAATTGTAAATACTTGTGCACCCAACATGGGAACACCCAAACCCATAAACAGTTAATAACAAATATAAAAGAACCAATCAATAGTAATATAATAATAGTAGGGGACTTTTCCACCCCACTCACATCAATGAACAGATCATCCAAACAGAAAATCAACAAGAAAACAATGGCTTTGAACGACACACTGGAACAGATGGATTTAACAGACGTATTCAGAAAATTCCATCTTAAGACAGCAGAATATACATTCTTTTCAAGTGCACATGGAACGTTCTCCAGAATAGATCACATATTAAGCACTGAAACAAGTCTCCACAAATTCAAAAAAACTGAAGTAATACCATGTATCTTTTCTGACCACAATGCTATGAAACTAGAAATCAACCACAAGAAAAAAATCTGGAAAAAGCCCAAATACATGGAGGTTAAATAACATGCTACCAAGCAATGAATGGACTGGGCACCTGGGTGGCTCAGTCGTTAAGCAGCTGCCTTCGGCTCAGGTCATGATCCCGGGATCCTGGGATCTAGCCCCACATCAGGCTCCCTACTCAGCGGGAAGCTTGCTTATCCCTCTCCCACTCCCCCTACTTGCATTCCCTCTCTCTCTGTGTCTCTCTCTGCCAAATAAATAAATAACATCTTTATTTAAAAAATGAATGCGTCAACAAGAAACCAAAGAAGACATAAAAAATTACATGAAGACAAATGAAAATGAAAACACAACAGTCTGAAACCTTTGGGATGAAACAAAAGTGGTTCTAAGAGGGAAGTTTATAGCAACACAGGCCAACCTTAAGAAGCAAGAAGAATCTCAAATAAACAAGCCAAACTTACACCTAAAGGTGCTAGAAAAAAAACAACAAACAAAAACCCAAACCCAGCAAAGGAAGGAAATAATAAAGATTAGAGCAGAAAAAAATTGATAGAAAATCGAAAACAACAACAACAACAAAGAAAACAATAGAACAGATCGATAAAACCAGAAGCTTATTCTTTGAAAAAATTAATAAAATTCTACTCCTGCAACTAATATTACACTATATATTAACTAACTAGAATTTAAATTAAAAAAAGGAAAAAAATAATAAAATTGAGACATCTCTAGCAAGATACATTAAAAAAAGGTGGGGGGGAACCCAAATAAAATTACTAATGAAAGGGGAGAAATAACCAATATCACAGAAATACAAACAATTTTTTAAAAAAGATTTATTTATTTGACAGACAGAGATCACAAGTAGGCGGGAGAGGCAGGCAAGAGAGAGAGAGGGAAGCAGACTTCTTGCTGAGCAGAGAGTCCGACAACGTGGGGCTTGATCCCAGGACCCTGGGATCATGACCTGAGCCGAAGGCAGAGGCTTTACCCCACTGAGCCATCCAGGTGCCCCAAAGTACAAACAATTTTAACAGAATATTATGAAATGATATTCTAACAAATTGGACAACTTAGAAGAAATGAATAAATTTTTAGAAACATACAACCTATGAAAACCAAAGGAGGAAGAAATAGATTCGAACACATCAATCACCAGCAATGAAATTGATTCAGCAATCAAAAAACTCCCAAATAACAAAAGCCCAGGACCAGGTGACTTCACAGACAAATTCTACTGAACATTCATTTATTTATTTTTAAAGATTTATTTATGTAAGGGGTTCCTGGATGGCTCAGTTGGTTGAGCATCCCACTCTTGGTTTTAGCTCAGGTCATGATCTCAGGGTTGTGGGATTGAGCCCCTCGTTGGGCTGAGCATGGAGTCTGCTTAAGATTCTCTCCCCTTTCCTCTATGCACCCCCTGAAATAAATAAAATGTATTTATTTGTTTAAGAGAGAGAGTGCACACACTTATGTGAGTGAGGAGTGGGGCAGAGGGAGAGGAAGAGACTCCACTGAGCAGGGAGACCTCCATGGGTCTTGATCCCAGGACCCTAAGACCATGACTTGAGCCAAAATCAAGAGTCAGACACTTAACCTACTGAACCACCCAGGTGCTCCAATTCTACTAAACATTTAAAGAAGAGTTAATACCTATTCTTCTCAAACTACTCAAAAAAATACAAGAGGAAGTAAAGCTTCAAATTCATTCTATGAAGCCAGCACTATCCTGACACCAAAAACAAACAAAGACACTACAGAAAAAGAGGACACGAATATGATGCTGACTCAACAAAATATTAGCAAACTGAATCCAACAATATATTGAGAAAATCATTCTACACGATCAAGTGGAATTTATTCCCAGGATGCAAAGGTGATTTAATATTTGCAAAACAACCAGTGTGATATGTCACATCAATAAGGGGTAGGATAAGAACCACACGATCATTTAAATAGATGCAGAAAAAGCACTTGACCCAGTACAACAATCACTCATGATAAAAACCCTCTGCAAATAGGTCTAGAGAGAATATATCTCAACACAATAAGGGCCATATACAAAAAACCCACAGCCAACAAAATACTCAATGATGAAAAGCTGAGAGCTTTTCCCCTAAGGTCAGGAATAAAACAATGGTGTCCATTCTCACCACTTTTATTCCAAAATTTTATTCCACTGTGGAAGTTCTGACCACAGCAATCAGATGACATAAAGACATAAAAGGCACCCAAATGGGTAAGAAAGAAGTAAAACTGTCACTATTTGCAGATGACATGCTATTATACATAGAAAACCCTAAAGATTCCACCAAACAACTACTAGAACTAATAAATGAACTCAGTAAAGTTGCAGGACATAAAATCAATGTACAGAAATCTGTTTATTCCTATACATGAGGAATGAAGCAGCAGAAAGTGAAACTAAGAAAATGCCATTTACTGTTGCACCAAAAAACAATAAAATACCTAGGAATAGACTTAACCAGAGATGTGAAAGACCTGTACTCAGAAAACTATAAAACACTGATGAAGGAAATTCAAGATGACACAAAGAAATGGAAAGACATTCCGTGCTCATGGGTTAGAAGAACAAAAACGATTTTTAAAGATTTTATTTTTAAGTCAACTCTACACCCAACGTGGAGCTTGAATTTACAACCCCAAGATCAAGAGTCATATACTCTACCAACTGAGCCAGCCAGATGCCCTGGAAGAACAAATATTGTTAAAATGTCGATATGACCCAAAGCAATCTACACATTTAATGCAATCCTTATCAAAACACCAAAAGTGTTTTTCACAGAGCTAGAACAAACAATCCTAAAATGTGTATGGAACTGCGAAAGACCCCAAATAGCCAAAACAACCTTGATAAAAGAAAAGCAAAGTTGGGGCATCACAGTTCCAGACTCCCAGTTATATTACAAAGCTGTAGTCTTCAAAACTATATGGTACTGGCATAAAAATAGACACATGGAGCAACAGACTAGAACATAACCCAGAAATGAACCCACAATGATATGGTCAATTTAATATTTAACAAAGGAAGCAAGAATATGCAATGGGAGAAAGACAGTCTCTTCAACAAATGATGCTGGGAAAATTGGACAGCTCCAGACAAAGAATGAAACTGGACCACTTTCTTACACCACACACACAAAAAAACACTCAAAATGGATTAAAGACCTAGATGTGAGACCCAAAACCATAAACATCCTAGAAGAGAGCACATGCAATAGCTTCTTTGGCATCAGCCATAGCAAATTCTTTCTAAATATATCTCCAGAGGCAAAGGAAACAGAAGCAAAGACAAACTGGGGTCCCTAGCTGGTTCAGTCAGTAGACCATGGGACTCTTAATCTCAGGGTTGTAAATTCAAGCCCCACACTGGGTGTAGAGATTACTTAAACATAAACCGCCCCCCTCAAATGAAAATAAACTATTGGGACCACATCAAAATGAAATGTTTCTGCACAGTAAAGGAAACAATCAACAAAACCAAAAGGCAACATACTGAATGGGGGAAGATATTTGCAAATGACATATCCAACTAAAAGGGTAGTATCCAAAATATATAAAGAACTTATAAAACTCAACACCACTTGGGGCACCTGAGTGGCTCAGTCAGTTAAGCATCTGCCTTCGGCTTAGGGATGGAGGTCACGTCGGGATCCCTGCTCAGAGGGGACCCTGCTTCTCCCTCTCCCTCTGCTCCTCCCCTGTGCTTGTGCATGCTCTCTCTCTCTCTCTCTGTCAAATAAATAAATAAAATCTTTTTAAAAACCCTCAATATCCAAAAAACAAATAACCTAATATAAAAGTGGGCAGAACTACTGTGTATTTACCCTAAAGATACAAATGTAGTGATCTGAAGGGGCACGTGCACCCGAATGTTTATAGCAGCAATGTCTACAATAGCCAAACTATGGAAAGAACCTAGATGTCCATCAACAGATGAATGGATAAAGAAGATGTGGTATCTATATACAATGGAATACTATGCAGCCATCAAAAGAAATGAAATCTTGCCATTCGCGACCATGTGGATGGAACTAGAGGGTATTATGCTGAGCAGAATAAGGCAATCAGAGAAAGACAATTATCATATGATCTCCCTGATATGAGGAAGCTGAGAGGCAACGTTGGGGGCTTGGGGGGTAGGAAAAGAATAAATGAAACAAGATGGGATCGGGAGGGAGACAAACCATAAGAGACTCTTAATCTCACAAAACAAACTGAGGGTTGCCGGGGGGAGGGGGGTAGGGAGAGGATGGTGGGGCTATGGACACTGGGGAGGGTATGTGCTATGATTAGTGCTGTGAAGTGTGTAAACCTGGTGATTCACAGACCTGTACCCCTGGGGCTAATAATACATTATATGTTAATAAAAAATAAAAAATTATATTTAAAAAAGTGGGCAGAAGACATGAATAGTCACTTCTCCAAATATGACATGAAGATGGCCAACAGACAGATGAAAAGATGCTCATTATCACTCATCCTCAGGGAAATGCAAATCAAAACCACAAGGAGAGATTACCTCACACCTGTCAGAAGGGCTAAAACCAACAACACAAGAAACAACAGGTGTGGGCGAGGATGTGGAGAAAGGGAAGCCTCGTGCACTGTTGGTGGGAAGGCAAACTGGGGCAGCGGCTCTGGAGAACAGCGTGGAGGGTCCTCAAAAGTAGAACTATCTTATGATCCAGGAATTGCACTATTAGGTATTTACCCAAAACATATGAAAATCCTAATTCATTTTTTTAAAGATTTTCTTTATTTATTTGACAGAGTTCACAAGCAGGCAGAGAGGCAGGCAGAGAGAGAGGGGGAAGCAGGCTCCCTGCTGAGCAGAGAGCCCAATGCAGGACTCGATCCCAGGACCCCGGGATCATGACCTGAGCCGAAGGCAGAGGCTTTAACCCACTGAGCCACCCAGGCGGCCCACAAAAATCCTAATTTAGAGGGCTACGGGCACCCCTATGTTTATTACAGCATTATATACAACAGCTGATATATGGAAGCAGCCCGTGTCCACTGACTGATGGAGGGAGAAGGAAGATGGGGTGTGTATACACAATGGACCATCACTCAGCCACAGAAAGGAATGAAATCTTGCCATTTGCAATAACGTGGATGGAGCTAGAGAGTAATAGAGAACAAATTGATGGCTACCAGAAGAGAGGTGGGTGCGGGGTGGGGGAAATAGGAGGTGGGGATTAAAGAGTATACTTATCAATATGTGAGCTACAGCATTCACAGTTACTAAATATGAACCGATTTTTATCCATCGGTAGCAGCTCCTGATATCCCTCCCCTCCCCAGTCTGTCATTACACTCAAGAGCTAAATACATCCCTACTTGCAATGCCACCTTTGTCCTTTCCGTTTTTTCTTTCTTTTCTTTTTTTTCTATATTTGCAAATATCTCTTGGCTTTTTATTCTGACCCACGGAGCTGTCCGTGTAGTACCACACCATTTCAATTTTTGTAGTTCCAGGAGATATTCCAATAACCAATAAGGCAAGTTTCCCACTCTTCTCCATTTGACCTTGAATTTTTCCTCCTACACCAATTTTCCTAGGAGTATGATCTATTCCAGACAGATTAGAGCCCCTGGGGTGAAACTTGACCTTCAAAGCTTAGGGTGTGGTGGCGCTAGGCTCCCAGGCAGGTCTCTCTCTGCCCAGCAGGAATCTCCATGCTAAGGCACAGTCTGAGTGACAATAGCTGTCCCCCAACCTTGTAAGCAAGGTATCCTTAAGGGGATTCCCATTTATTGCCAGACTCACATTCCAGAATGCTAAAGAGGGTCCTTTTCCAAATGACGGTCTGCTCCTGCTCACCCAGGTGTGCCCAGAGCACCTGAAACTTGCCTGTTTCCAGGAAGGGATTAAAGTTGCTTCTTCCCTAGGCTAGAAGCCCCCTCACTGGGCATAGGTCTGCCCAGGGGGGATGTGGTGTTGGAGACTCCCCACGTGGTGTTTGGTGTTTTTATCCTTGGTGTATTTGCAAGACGCTGACTTTTAGAAAATCAATGTCCTCATATTTGAAGTTGTCATGCTGCCTGTAAGGGAACCTAACAGAGCAGAGAGGCAGGATGGGCCCCGGTGATTTGGGTGAGTGTCCTATAGGGGCCCCTGGCCACACTCCCCTGCTCCCCTGCTGACCACTGGACACTGTTCTGCCCAACGAAACAGACAGGCTGTCTTCCTCTGGTCACATTTCCTTCGTACTTACATCCGTCTTTGTCTTAGGTCCTTATGGAGAAGTAAATTATTGCTGGGGATTAGAATGCCAGACTCAGGGGTCCTCTGAGGGCTGCCAGCCCGGAGATGGTGTGAATGGGCAATTCGTCACTGATGTGTTCATCAAGAAATGGGTGGTGTTGGTGGTAGGGTTTGGGGACAGTCCTGGAGACTGTCCTGCTATATTTCTACTTTGAAGGCTAGTGTTATACAATTAACCTGCCAGTTTTTCGCCGAAAACGGTCATACTTGGGCCGGGTTTTAGGGAACAGGGAAAAAGGGATCATTTCCCACAATCGGTCCCTTGGCCGAGTTGCCCACATCCTGTCGCAGGTAGTTATGTTTGGGAAGAGCTAAGGGGCTTCAGAAACCCATTTGTGACATTTGCTGTATAAGATTTTGTTTTTCAATGTTATTATTTTTTTCGGCCCGACATACTCACTGCAGAAAATTCGAAAACTACAGAGAAGTATAAAAATTAAAATTACCCATACTTCTCTTTTCAGAGTAACCACTCTTAATATTTTAGTGAATTTCCTCTGGCCTGTTTTTTATATCTAACTGAGGTCTTTCAGCATATACACATTTACTTCTGATTCCCAGTTATTTATCATTAAAATAGTCCATAAAGATCAGTTTGATAACCATGTCAAGTTATAGTCAATGCACGTGTAATGACCAGCTAAACCATCCTCCTGTAGCAGGACATCAAAATTGTTTCCAGCTTTCACTTTTATAAATGTAACAGGGTTTTGAAATTCAACTGTATTTGGGAAATGAAGACAAAAATGGAGCTCTTTCATTTTTACTGGTCTCCCGTATGTCCTATTCTCTGGGTAGTCTCAGGAGAAAAAAAGGTACCTTTCAAATATTCTTCCTAGTCAATAATCCTTATATGCGAAGCTCAGCCTCTCTGAGAAAAATGGCCAGTCTCCCACTAGTGCCGAGATGGAGGCCGGGAAGCAGAGGAAGAAGTATGGCTTCTGGGATCCCAGGGGCAGGGGTGGGAGGGAGGCTGGGGTTTCCTTGGGTGTGGGGTTCCTCAGGTCCCTTCTGAGGCTCGGGTGATGTCACATCACAGTGATCTCCTCCAGCAAATCACAGCTCCCTCTTAGCTACGCCTGGACCCCATGTGGGGGCAGAACAGAGGCTGGGGAGACAGATCCAGGGCCCCTCCACCTGGGACTGTGCCTGGGCTAGTTACAGGGCTTTCTCGGAGGTGACCTCTTCTAGGGGCTCCAAGCAGGAAGAGGCAAAGCCCCCTCACCCCCCATCGTGGGTGTCAGAAGTTACTGACTTCTCTATCTCCCATCTCATTCTGCCTGACGTGCTCTCCTCCCTCCGCCCCTTCCTCCATTGCTTTCGTCTTCCTGCTTTTCCCTGGGCCTGACACAGGCTGGCTTCCGCTGAGCTCTGCCTCCGTCCCTGCCGCTTAGAGCAAGCCTCCCAGCCTGCCTTCCCGAGCTGGAAGGATTATCTCCTCCACTTAGGGAGGACCCCACAGGCTAAGTTCTCTGAGCTCAGCTGTTGAAATACTGAAGGAGGGAAGGGCTTGCAGGGGGAGGGGGGGCGGGGGGGTACCTTGGATCAAAAGGAAATAATTTAGATCTTTTAAGACAGACACCCATTTTGCAAGGCTAATGTCGTGCTGCATAATTCTATTCTGAATGTCAAAAGCTGGATATTAATTTCTTCTTTCTCTCTTCATTCTTTCTGTAATTTTGCATTTCACTGCAATGAATGCCATGGGTTGTAAGATGCGCTGTTATTTTAGGTACTCCCAAGAAAGGAAAACAAGCTGCCAATTAAGTTATGAGCGATGCTTTCTTATAGTTTAGAATTTTGGTGTATACTTACTGAAAAAGCTCTTTTTGGGGTCATTTCGACATACGTTTTTATCATATATCACCCCTGTGCATCGGTAAAAAGGAAAATAGAAGTGAAAAGAATTGGAAAGTGTTCCGAAGACTTCTTTGCAGAAGAGACTGATGCAGAGGATTCTTCTGAATCCTTTTCCAACTCAGAGTTGTCTGCACATCGAGAGCGTTGTCGACGAAGGATCTCTTAACCCAGAGACTAAGTAAGAGATCTGCCACTGCCTCTGGAATTTTCTTCCGAACTGCTGACACCCATCTTGGAAGTCTTCATGCTGCCCCTCCCCAGCCTTTTAAAAGCCTTACAGAAGGTGTTAATAGAAGGTTTTCAGACCACGTTTGCATATATGCCAACAATGACAACCGTGTCATGAGTGTTGCCAAGCCAACAGCTGCTGTCAGCCAACATCGATTACGGGACACACCCAATTTCAAAGAACTGTAAGTCTTAGAAATGACGAATTATTGTCAACTTTAATATTTCTCCTTCCCACACCTCCTCTTCTACCCCTAGGCAGGTAGATGCTTCTAATCAAGCAGAAAAGTCATGTTCTTGGAAAGATTCTAATACTTTCTGAGATACTAATCCTCTTCATCTTATTAATGCCGCCGGAAAGAAAAACTTGGAGTATAAAACCCTGACTACACTTCTGCTATTTCTTCAAAAAGATTCTTAGAAGAGGGTTTAGATATTTAGAAGTTTGGCTATTTTGTGGGTGTGAATATATGTCGTAGCCATCGGATCGAGCGTGAGGTGGGCGGACATAAGCACATGCTTGTGTGTGCATATGTGCCCACTACGGTGACAAGGGCTCTCAGTAGACCAGAAGTGATCAGGAACTCTTAAAAGACAGAAGGAGAATGAGGCTAGACTGAAGGAGGAAACCACAGTAGAAACCACATGCAAGAGAAGACGGCTTATAGAAGTCAAGAGCCGCTGAGAGATTCTAAGCTCAGAAATAGCACATACGGGAAGCAGAAAGAAAGCTGTCAGGCTATTTGAAGGTGGTTTGCTGAGGCATTTCAGTCGGAACAGGACACTGACTCTCTGTTTTCCTCCCCTTATTATGTCAAGATGAGGACAAGAGAGGCATCCGCCTGCAGTCAGTCGTATGGCAGCACATGAGATTAAAAATAATGTCAGTACCCAGAAAGGCCATCAACACATAGGAGCAAGGAGCTACTTTGGTCAAAGACATAAGCTCCTGGTTCTCCACATCCAGTAGAGTCTTCCATTCCTCCACCATAATCCCTGGATTCAGGATGTGGGAAACAGTTACAGTGTTCACACACTGGCCACAATTCTCAGAAATCTTTAAACAAGTAATGACAAGTATGACTAATAGTGGCTCAAGCAAAAAACAAAAGCAAAACATTTCGTTAAATCACACTATAGGATGTCTAGAGGTAGTTTTAGGTTTGTCAGGTTTGACCCCAATTAAAACTATCTACAAATCAATTTCATACTGTGCACTTCAACATCATTAGTGTATAGCCTCATGGTCACATAATGGCTGCTGTGCTCCAGGCATTACATCCATGTCAAAGGAAGGAAGAAAGGAAAAGAGGCAGTACCATTGAATTTTCCTCATATAAGTGTTCCTTTTACAATAAAGTAAAAAAATTTCCCAGAAATTTCTCAGTAGGTTTCCACTTTTATCTCATTGGCTAGAAGTTTGTTACATGCCAGACTTAGTTGGGAGGAGGAGGCTGGGAAAAAGAGGCACTGGAATTAGAATTGATTTAGTACAATCAGGATCTGTCACTTGAGCTGGTAGGGCATATGACTGCCCCAAAACAATCAGGGTTCTGTTAGGAAGCAAGAAGTGAAGAAGACCTATTTGTAGCCCATTGCCAGAGTCTTCTGTAGAAGCTAATAGTAGCACTTGAACACAGAGACAATCACACAACCAGGAATCAAAAAAAACCTTGAGAATTAACACCTTGAAACAGAGTTCCCAAACCCAATAAGCAGAAGAAACAATAAGACGTTAGATTACTTACATGTAATAAGCTCAGATGGATAAAAGAGAAGTTGGTATTCAAAAATAATAATAATTAAAGATTTTGGCAAAAAGTCAAATTGGATATTAAAAAAACAAACTTGGGGCGCCTGGGTGGCTCAGTGGGTTAAAGCCTCTGCCTTCAGCTCAGGTCATGATCTCAGGGTCCTGGGATCGAGCCCAGCATCGGGCTCTCTGCTCAGCAGGGAGCCTGCTTCCTCCTCTCTCTCTCTCTCTGTCTG
Organism: Mellivora capensis; assembly: GCA_004024625.1. NCBI lineage: Eukaryota > Metazoa > Chordata > Mammalia > Carnivora > Mustelidae > Mellivora > Mellivora capensis. Next base: position 63,942 of record PISX010007138.1, read on the forward strand.
CATCTCTGCCTACTTGTGATCTCTGTCTGTCAAATAAATAAATTAAATATTTTAAAAAATAAAATAAAAATTAAAAAAACGAACTCAAAGTCAGAATGGACACACTTGAAACATGAAGCCTGGAGCAGAAAGATAGACCAATCAAGAGGGAAAGAAAAAAATGACCTACACCTAGGCCCAGTGTGTTATTTCAAGACACGAAGGATAAAAAAAGAAATCATTAAGACAGGTAAAAATGAATCCACTAGGGGCGCCTGGGTGGCTCAGTGGGTTAAAGCCTCTGCCTTTGGCTCAGGTCATGATCCCAGGGTCCTGGGATCCAGCCCTACATCAGGCTCTCTGCTCAGCAGGGAGCCTGCTTCCTCCTCTCTCTCTGTCTGCATCTCTGCCTACTTGTGATCTCTATCTGTCAAATAAATAAATAAAATCTTTATTAAAAAATGAATCCACTAAAAACTAAAAAAGAAAAGATACTATAGAAAGGGAACACTTGGGGAATCAAAACTAAGCTTCCGGAAATTAAAAACGTAACAGTGGAAGCAGAGAGTCAGAAATTCAGGAGAAGAAATCAAATATCCCAGCAGAGAGAGCGAGAGACAGAGACAGAAGATACAAGATAGAGGATCCATCCTGGAGATCCACTGGTCCAATAATTAGCCTGCACAGAGAAAGCTGGGAAAGTGGAGGAGCGGAAAGTATTTACAAAACAATGTAATTTGATGAAATGTTCCAGAATTGTTGCCATGCAGCACAGCGCTGCTTTTACACTTTTACACTTTTACAAGAGCTGAGGACACGCTCTCACTGCGTAGCTCATGCATGTTCTCTCATTCCATTCACTTAGACTTGCATTAATGCATGCGGGGTGCTTCTGTTTACATAATGAACTCCCATAAACCCATCAGCCAACAACTCTACCGCCTCCTTGCTTTTCCCATCCCCCGGGACCCCCAGGGAAGGGTAGCCACCATCCTGAAGTTTGCGATTATCACTCTTTGCTTTTTAAAAAATGGTTTTTGTAGCATAGATGGGTTCCTGAACGATGGATGGTTTTGTTTTACTTGGTTTAGAATCTTATTTAAAAAAAAAAAAAAAAAAAAGAATGTCACTCTGTGTTGTTCTCTGAAATGTGTTTTTCCTCTCATCCTTAGACTATGCCTCATTCATCTCCACAGCTTTGTGAACATACCAAAGTTTATCCTTTTCCTTCTCTTACCTCCTACCGGCTTGAGAGGACTGGGAAGATGGGTGTTTGTGCGCATGTGCTGATGGAAGTGTCCCATCTTCCTCCTCTCCAGTGGAAAATCAACAGATGATGACCAAAACTGAAAAATCAAGAAGGAGCTGTACATTCAGAGATAAAGAAGTATGTACGAGAAGAATCGGCTACGGGAGTGAAAGTGGTTTCCGCTGGTGAGGAGGAAATGGTAAGGGGGGTGGAAGGACGAGACTGCTATTTTTTTTTTTAAGATTTTATTTATTTGTCAGAGAGAGAGAAAGAGAGATCAAGAGAGCAAGCACAAGCACGGAGAACAGCAGGCAGAAGCAGAAGCAGGCACCCCCCCTGAGCAAGGAGTCCGAGGTAGGACTTGATCCCACGACGCAGGGATCATGACCCCAGCCGAAGACAGATACTTACCCAACTGAGCCACCCAGGTGTCCCCAGAGACTATTTTTCATAACAAAACTTGTAGGGTGATTGGACTCTAACACCAAGCACATACACAACACAGCAAAAAAAAGGTGAACACGCTAAGGTTAACCGCCAAAATTACAAAAATAGGAGATAGATCTTACAACCATCGGTAAGAAAAAAGAACTGGAATAAGTAAAATGCAATCAAGCCAACCAATGGTAGATAAAGAAATAAGAGGGGCTCTTGGCTGGTTCATTTGGTAGAGCGCCAGACTCTTGATCTTGGAGTCATGAGTTCAAGCCTCCTCACATTGGGTTTAGAGCTTATTTAAAAATATATACATAATAAATTTTAAGAATGGCTTCCCTAAGAAAGAAAAAGAAACAAGAAAAATAATTTTTAAGTGTATTAGGCTTTTTAAAAAGATTTTATTCATTTATTTGAGTGAGAGAGAGCATGAGAGGGGAGAAGTTCAGAGGGAGAAGCAGACTCCCCATGGAGCTGGGAGCCCAATGTGGGACTCGATCCCTGAGCCAAAGGCAGTTGCTTAACCAACTGAGCCACCCAGGTGCTCTTAGGTTGTTTTTTTTTCTTTTAAAGTGTGTTAGTTTGCTACTATCACAAACTGTCACAAACTTAGGGTGTCTTAAAACAGTACAAATTTGTTAGCTTACAGTTCCAGAAGTTTAAAAGTCCAAAACAGGGACGCCTGGGTGGCTCAGTTGGTTAAGCGGCTGCCTTCGGCTCAGGTCATGATCCCAGCGTCCTGGGATCGAGTCCCGCATCGGGCTCCTTGCTCGGCAGGGAGCCTGCTTCTCCCTCTGCCTCTGCCTGCCACTCTGTCTGCCTGTGCTCACTCGCTCTCTCTCCCCCTCTCTCTCTCTGACAAATAAATAAATAAAAAATCTTTAAAAAAAAAAAAAAAGTCCAAAACAAATCTCACTAGGCTAAAATCAGGATGAGGGCAGAGCTACAATCCCGGCTAGAGACGCTAGGATAGAATCCATTGTTTTGCCTTTTCCCGCCTCCAGGCCCCTTCCCCCCCCCCCCCCCCCCCCCCCGTTCCTCCACCCCCCCCCCCCATTCCTGGGCTTGTGGCCCTTCCTCCATATTGCATGTCAGCATGGCTGGGTCTGTCTTCATCTCAACACACCAACACAACTCTCCTGCTTCCTTCTTTCACATTTAGGGGCCCATATTTTTATGTTGGCCCCACCTGGATAATCCAGGATAATCTCCCTATTTCAAGGTCAGGTGATTAGTCATCTGAATTCCATCTGCAGCCTTAACTCCCCTCTGCCAAGTAATGTAACATAAGTCACCGATTCTGGGGATTAGGAGGTGAATGTCTTCGGGAGGATGTTATTCTGCTCACGGCAAAAAAAGTATAGCCAATAGAAAACATGGTTAGACAGAAAAAATAGGTGAAACTCTGGAAAGGGGGAAAAAAACAGAGAGGAGTAAATAATTGAAAAATAATAAAGACACATTTACTAGAATTACCCTAAGAAGGGTTTCAGATTGAACTGGGCCACGAGAGCCCTAGAAGAGAGATAAGGAAATCCCACCCCTAGAGAAATCATAGTGAGATTTAAGAACATCAAAGTCAAAGAGAAACTTGAAAATTTACAGGAAAAAAGGCAGATTTGATCACAGGAACCAAGATCAGATTTACATCAACTTTTCAATACCGGTACTGGATCAAGATGGCAAGAGGCTTCTTTTCAAACAATTGAAGGAAAAGGATTTAGAAACAGAAAACTTGAAATCCAGTCCAAGTTTCATTCAAGTAGAAGGGCATGATCAAAAAAATCTCATGAGGTAAACCAGGCCTGAGAAGATTCACCACAGCAGGTTCACACTAGAAACACTGTTGCATAAAGTATTTGAATAATAGCAGAGACAAATCTAATGGATGTGCAAGAGATATAAAATCTGAATGTGATTAAGCTTGTCTTTTTTTTTTTAAGCAGGCTCCACACCCAGCACAGAGCCCTGTGCATGACTCAAACTCGCAACCCTGAGATCAAGACCTGAGCTGAGGGGCACCCGGCTAGCTCAGTCTACAGAGCACGCAACTCTTGATCTTGGGGTTGTAAGAGCCCCACGGTGGGTGCAGAGATTACTTAAAAAAAAAAAAAAAAAGAGGGGCGCCTGGGTGGATTAGTGGGTTAAAGCCTCTGCCTTCGGCTCAGGTCATGATCCCAGGGTCCTGGGATCGAGCCCCGCATCGGGCTCTCTGCTCAGCGGGGAGCCTGCTTCCTCCTCTCTCTCTGCCTACTTGGGTTCTCTCTCTGTCAAATAAATAAATAAAATCTTTTTAAAAAATAAAATAAAATGTGTATGCACCTAATAAAGTATATAAACAAAACACTGGTAAAGATATAAAGAGAAATTCTTTTTTAAAAGACTTATTTTAGAAAGCAAACATGCATATGTGAGCGGGGGAAGGGGTAGAGGGAGAGAATCTTCAAGCAGACTCTCCCCTGAGTGGGGAGCCAGAGGCAGGGCTCAATCTCACCACCCACGAGATCATGACCCCAGCCGAAACCAAGAGTCGGATGCCCAACCAGCTGAGCCACCACAGAGAGAAATTCTTAAATGTGCCTCCATCACAGTGGGAGATTTCATCGCCCCTCTCTTGACTATTGAGAGGTCAGGCAGAAAACCCTCAGCCAAAGTACCAAAGATCTGAACAACACAATGAACAGAGGGGATCGAATGAGTCTAGAGAGAGTCCTGCATCCAGCAGGGAAAGCGTGCGATTCTCGTTTCTCAGTCACGTGAGAAACACTAACAAAAACTGATCGAGAAAACCTCAGCATGTTTTTCGATGCACAGCCAAAGACACATGAACCTTTGCATCTTCACTGTACCACACCAAACAATTCAATTCGCTGCGCCGTGAGACAAATGTTCTACAATTTACCTCAATTCTGACACTGTCACTGTCTACCTGGAATAGGGTCACATCCCACAGGTTAACAGCTCCATCCTCAAGACAGCCCCCAGGCTGGATCCCAGGACTCTGGGATCACGACCCGAGCTGAAGGCAGAGGCTTTAACCCACTGAGCCACCCGAGTGCCCTAGATGCAAAAATTCTAAACAAAATATTATCAAACCAAATCCAAAGTATATAAAAAAGACAATGCACAAAGGTAGTTTTGTCCTGGGAATTAAAGGATGATTAGAAAATCTACAAATATAATTTACCATATTAAAAGATTATGAGAGAAAAATCCATGTAAACTGTCAATAGATACAAAAAAGCATTTGCAAAAATTCAACACCCATGGGGAATTTTTTTTTAGAAAGTCTTAGTAAATTAGAAACAGAACTTCCTAAATCAGAAAAACCAGAGCAAACTTGCTTTTAAAATGTAAAAATATTCCCTTTAAATTCAGACATGGAATAAGAATGCCCACTGTCATCACTTCCACTCAACACTGTATATGAGATCTTTTTTTTTTTTTAATTTATTTGACAGACAGAAATCACAAGTAGGCAGAGAGAGAGATTGGAGGAAGCAGGCTCCCTGCTGGGCAGAAAGCCCGATGCGGGGCTCGATCCCAGGACCCCAGGATCATGACCTGAGCCGAAGGCAGAGGCTTTAACCCACTGAGCCACCCAGGCGCCCCTGTATATGAGATCTTACCCATACAACAATCTGAGAAACGTTAATTAGAGGCATAATGATTGAGAAAAAAAACAAAGCTTTCATTATTTGTAGATAATACATTATTAACACAGAAAAACCAAAAGAATATACAGGTAAGTAGAAGAAACAATAAGAAATTTTTAACAAAATGGAAGAACATAAGATTATTAATACACAAAAGTCAGTTGCATTTTTATATCCCAACAGCGAACAACTAGAAAATGTAATTCAAGAGAAGATATTTGAGACCTCTAAGGAAAATAATAAATCTCAATTAAGACATATTAAAGATGACCTAAATAGATACAAAGACATATCATGTTCGTGGGTAGGAAAATGTGTTATTATAAAGGTATCAATCTTCCCCAGATTGATCTGTATATTTGATGCATAGACAATCAGTATTTCAATAGAGTTTGCCATAAAACTTAAGATTATTCCAAAATGTACATGAAAAAATAAAAAGCCAAAGATAGGACGTTTCTAAAGACAAAGCGGTGAGAGTAAGACTTTCCCCACCAGATACCAGGGTTTAATATGAATTTATTATAATTAAAATTGTTTGATATTGATGTATAATACACAAATGACAGGGATAGTGTGTCAGGTTGGTGAGAAAGGAGAAAAATGATTATCTATGTAGGAAAAACTTAAAGAAAAAAATCCCTACCTGACATCATACACAAAAGTCAATTCTAGAACAATTCAGAATTTAAATTTCAAAACAAACCAGGAAAAATTGAACAGAGAATACAGAGGCCTGCTCTTTGGAACACGGAGTACAGAAAAATTTCTCAAGCAAGCTACAATAAACATTGGCAGTAAAATATAATTGACAAATCAGCTGCGTTAAAGTTAAGTTTTTTTAATCTCAAAGGAAAACCTAAAGAAAACAACAGGCACACACTGACAAAGAATTCAGCTCAAAAATGGATTAAGACATTGGGGAGGGTATGTGCTATGGTGAGTGCTGTGAAGTGTGTAAGCCTGATGATTCACAGACCTGTCCCCTGGGGCAAATAATACATTATATGTTAATAAAAAATAATTTTTTTTTTAAATCCCATTCTCTAAAGAAGATGTGGTATATATACACGATGGAATACTATGCAGCCATCAAAAGAAATAAAATCTTGCCATTTGCAATGACGTGGATGGAACTAGAGGGTATCATGCTTAGTGAAATAAGTCAATCAGAGAAAGACAACTATCATATGATCTCCCTAATATGAGGAAGTGGAGATGCAACATGGGGGATTGAGGGGGTAGGAAAAGAAGAAAAGAAACAAGATGGGATCGGGAGGGAGACAAACCATAAGTGACTCTTAATCTCACAAAACAAACTGAGGGTTGCTGGGGGAGGGGGTCGGGAAAGGGGGGTGGGGTAATGGACATTGGGGAGGGGATGTGCTATGGTTAGTGCTGTGAAGTGTGTAAACCTGGCGATTCACAGACTTGTACCCCTGGGGATAAAAATACTTTATATGTTTATAAAAAATTAAAAAATTAAAATTTTTTTAAAAAGTTAAAAAAAATCCCATTCTCTGACATCACAAAAAAAATGGATAAAGAACTTTCATTAATTAATATAAAAAGGACAATCAGTCCAATAGAAAAATAGGTAAAAGATGTGAAAAGGGATTTTTTAGAAAGGGAACTATATATATCAGTAAATCTATAAAGAGATATGTAAAACTGATCTGGTAAATGCCACTCAAGACCACATAGAGATATTATTTTACATATATCTGATTGGCAAAATTGTGAAAGTCTGATACCGTCAAGCGTTAGAAAAGATGTGAATCTCTAATTGCTCTTAAACATTGCTGGTGGGGATGTAAATGGTTGTAACCACTTTAGAAAACAACAAAGTTATCATTACTATCTACTCTTAGATAAAATATTCTAGAGAAACTCTGGCTCACGCACAGCCAGAGAAACACATAAAAAAATGTTTATAGCAGCATTATTGAAAATACCAAAAACTTCCAAATAATCATGACAGGGTCTGTATGCTGAAAAAGATAAAAGAGGCCAAGTCTGAAACCATCCTCCACATGCTGGCACAATTTGTGAAAAAAGATTCACACACCGTCACATCCCAAAAGATGAGTTTCCAATTTCCAAGAAAAAGAGAAAAATTGTAAAGCAAACAAACAAAACCTGGAAATAATCTAGATGCCCATCCAGGGGAGTGGACGAATTAACCATGATTAAGTCTTATGAATGAAGTATCTGTAGCAGTCAGATGAATGAGCTATAATGAGACAGATGATACTTATCTTGGGAGAAGTCTAGAAGAGAGGTACGGTGGGGACATATTAGATATAAAATATTGTCACAGTTCTTGCTTTCCTTTTAGGCAATGGATTAATGAGCATTTACTATATTATTAAAACTAACTATATAAAAGCAGGCCCGGGAGCACCTAGGTGGCTCAGTCAGTTAAGCGTCTGGCTTCCATTGGGGTCATGATCCCCGGGTCCTGGGATCCAGCATGAGGCTCCCTGCTCAGCAGAGAGTCTGCTTCTCCCCTTCCCTCTGTCCCTGGCCCTGCTTGTGTTCTCTCTCTCTCAAATAAATACATAAATAAAATCTTTAAAGAAAAAAAAAAGAAATAGACATAGTTATGTTTGCATGTAGATACACACTTACAGGAGCACCTGGGTGGCTCAGTAGGTTAAGCCTCTGCCTTCGGCTCAGGTCATGATCCCAGGGTCCTGGGATCCAGCCCCGCATCAGGCTCTCTGCTCAGCGGGGAGCCTGCTTCCCCCTCTCTCTCTGCCTGCCTCTCTGCCTACTTGCGATCTCTGTCTGTCAAATAAATAAATAAAATCTTAAGAAAAAAAAAAAAAGATACACACTTATGTATAGTCCCTAGCCCAGTCTGCTGAGAAGAACTGGGAGAAGTGATTCCCCAAAAGCTATGTGCACACCTAGCATCCATATCTGCAGGGCACACAGGGGACAACTGTCCAAGAGCTGTAAGCCAAACCAGGCCCACAGCCATTCAGGGCACAGAGATGTTCAGCTCCGGGGAGCCTGAGTGGAGGGGCCATGCTGAACAGCCCAGGTACTCCTTGAAAAGTCCCTGGAAAAAAATCACGAATTGCCAAACTGGAATAAGGAGAAATAGACGATCAGAATATCCCTGTATCTGTTAAAGAAATTGGATATGTAATTTAAAAACATCTTCACACACATGCCACATCCTTGGAGGGAAACTGATAGCTGCGCAAGTTCTTGTATTCAAAAAGAAGAGATTTCTAGAAGAAGAAGAGCAAATTAAACTCAAAGCAAGTAGAGGGGAAGAAATAAGAGAAGAGCAAAAATCAATACATTAGAGAACATTAGAGAAAATCAATGAGGCCAAAAGCTGGTTCTCTGAAAAGATCAATAAAATTGATCCACCTGGAGACAGACTGATCAAGAAAAAAGAAAGGAAGACACCAATTGCTGATACATTTTGATTTAAGTTTGTTTTACTCTTGGGCCAAACAGTCGCATAATTCTAGAGTCAAGTCTACAAAACCACCTCGTTTCAGAGAAGTGCGTCTTCGACCCCTGCCCTTCCCATCGTTTCCTTCCACTCATTTAGGTAATCCATTTTATTTATTTTGTGGCTCATCTATTCCATGTTTTGGCAAATATGTGCAAAGGAAATATATTTGTAGCATTATTTTAAAGAATGTTATGTTTCTCAGATGGGGGTGCTCATGGGGTGGTTTAAAGTTCTTGGGCATGTAGTCATGTTCAAATATAATCAATCCATCCCAACAAAAACCTTTTAGTGTGTTCAAAAACACAAGAGTGTGTTCAGTACATCAATGAATATGGTTACCTTTGATAAATGTCTACAGAGAATATCAAAGGGGCTTATCCTGACTCTGCAGGGGGAGGGTTTCAACTTTCTGTTGACTGTAGAGTGAAAAAGCATCTGGCCATCTGAATTAGGTTTCTGTGCAAAACGTGTCCAGTTTATTTTTTTTTTAATCCTCTTTTGTGTTCCCAAGTTCCTGCTAATTCCAAGGGATGCAGATTCCCTTCCTAATTTGGCCAGTAAGCTTCGTTGCCCTCACACTGTCAAATGAACAAGAGCCTTCTCAACTGGGGGGATGGGATCTTTCAAAGCCTTTTGTTGCTAGTGTTTAAATTTGTTACCCTTTTCCTTTTATAAAGTAGTAAGCCTTAATTAAAACTCTTGACTAAAACTATAATTGGTTGTTTGTTTTATCCTGAGATGAACTATAATTCCAGCACTGATCATATAATAGTGCATGCGTAATGAAATTTAACATTATAGCTGTCCTTGGTAGCCATATGGTGAACCCATCAACCTGGTGACGGGTATTGGTAATAATTCCTGATTCAGCTGTGATTGTATAAACACGTGCCTGGCTTGATCCAACTGTTCACATTTATTTTCAAATGAAAGGTGATAGTGCTCTAGTAAGTTACAATTTATACTTCTTACTTAGCAGATGTATTTAGTTGCTAACATGAAGAGAAATGGATGGAAAATGTGGGCCACCATCATGTACAAGAACTTGGATGGGCCTGTCTCTGGTTCAGTGCTGGTTACACGTGCAAAGTTCCTACATAAGAATTCTGTGAGGGTGTCTGGGGGCTCAGTCCGTTAAGTCTCTGCCTTCAGCTCAGGTCATGATCCCAGGGTCCTAAGATGGAGTCCTGGGATGGAGCGCTGGGATGGAGCCCCGCATCTGGTCTGTTTCTCGTAGGGGAGACTGCTTCTCCCTCTGCCCCTCCCCCAAGCTCATGCTCTCTCACTCTCTCTCTCTCTCAAATAAATAAATAAAAATCTTTTTAAAAAATAAAGAATTCTTGTGAGATCATCTCCATTTGGCTACTGTTTAAAAAAGCAAACATTAAGGATGCCTGGGTGGCTCAGTTGGTTAAGGATCTGCCTTCGGCTCAGGTGGTGAACCCAGAGTCCTAGGATCAACTCTCGAATCAGGCTGCGTGCTTCTCCCTTGGGCTGCAGCTCCCACTGCTTGTTCTCTCTCTCTGACAAATAAATAAATAAAACCTTTAAAACAGCAACAACAAATTTTACACGTATCTCCACTGCCACACCTCCCGTTCTGAGCTATTAGGGTTCTTTGTTCGTCTTTTTCTTGTTTCTTTCAATCCTGATTCACATATGTATACAATCATACATATAAAATATGGTATATTAAACTTTATAAATGTATGTGGATTTAACAGAAGTTTTGCAAATTAATAGTTCAGGAAATGGGAAGAAATAAATACAAAGTAATTTTATTCTCTCTCTCTAACTATATATATATATATCCCACATATATAAAGATACATATTTATGAGATATTGTTATAGCAATCTATATTGAATTATTATCTTACTTAGAGCTTTAAAAAATCATAATTTTAAAACAATTAAATTTTAAGTGGTAAAATTATAGTGTCAAACCTGTAACACATTAATTGTTTTACTCGTTTAAGTACCTAATAACATTTTGGGTTTAGGAAGAACCTATATATTTTAAAATAAAACAAAAATGCAGAGTTAGAGCCCATGGGTGGCCATGAATCCTTTTTCCTTTCCTTTTAAGGCTAACTATGTTGGTTCTGATTTTGAGTATATAGATCTAGATGACTTTCATGATCAACACCATTCTGAACACAACACCGGTTATTTTTAAAATAAAAGAAGTTTTAATATACTCTAAGGGACATATTAGGGAGAATACCTATTTGTTGATAGAGTTTAATAAGAGTAATAAAAGTTGGAATATAGAGAAATACACACTTTTGAGGTATAAGCAAAATTCTCCTTTTGCTTTTTAGGTTGTATCGGTAAATATGGAATCATTTTAAAAATTTAGTGTATACATTTATCTCTGACATCATTTATCTTCTGTCACAGGCAATATTCTTTTACCAACTATTCATAAGTCTTTGGATAAACTGAGATTATTTTATTTTATTTTATTTTTTAAGATTTTATTTTTAAGTAAGCTCCATGCCCAGCGTGGGCCCTGAACTCATGACCCAGAGATCATGGGTCACATGACTCCAACTGAGCCAGCCGGGAAGCCCAAACTGAGATAATTTTAAAGTCAGTAGTTTTTTTGTCTGAAATCTCCAAAACAAGATGATCAAAAAATAAAATTAGGTGAATATAAACATAATATATTAATATACTGTCAATAATAATTAGAGAAATATTACAATTTAATAACTTTACCCAGAAAGTTTAAGTAGAAAATTTCTGTAGGTCTATAGAAAATTATCATTTGAGTGCCACCTGGGTAGTTCACTCATTAAGTGTCTGACTCTTAATCTCACCTCAGGTCTTGATCTTAGGGCCATGAGTTCAAGACCCATGTTGGGCTCCATTGCCAGCCCACTTAAACAAAAACAAAAACAAAAACAAAAACCATTTGACTGGGACCAATTTATTAAGGGTACAATTGGATTATAACAGACTTAATTATTATTTTATTTCATTTAAAAATTTTTTTAAAGACTTTATTTACTTATTTGAGAGAGAGAGAACGAGAGCGTAGCAGGGGGAGCAGCAGTCAGAAGAAGAGGGAGAAGCAGACTCCTCACTGAGCAGGGAGTCTGATGCAGGACTTGATCCCAGGACGCTGGGATCATGACCTGAGCCCAAGGCTCTTAATCTGTCTTTGTCAGCTTAATTTTCAGACCCAGCCAGAGACCCTAAGAGAGTCAAGGAAAGTTTTTCCCTCCCCTACAATCTCTTCTTGCAATAGGATCTGTAAACGACTCTTCTGTGATTTTTCAGTTTGGGCTATTATCATTCGACTTCCCATCATAGAAGATTAGGATTAAGTACCATGCACACATACAAATCCCAGCCACCTAACCCCACCATACTGACCTAGAGATGCCTGTCCCTCCTCTTCTGTCCCTCCTCACCATTGAGCCAAAATAAATACGTCACAGTTTTGGGTTAAATTATTGTTCCATGCCTACCTTACTCTGACCAAATAAAAATTCATAGCTGTGCCCTGTATGGTTCTATAATTATAGTTCTTTTCTGGAAAACACCTTTTGTTGTTTTTATCCCCCTGCAATTAGCAATTGCTTTATCTTTGAATTTGCTTGTTTTTCTAGGTGCCTATCACTAATGTATACCCAGATTCTCTACCGGAACTCCAAAACTCTCAATTCTATCAAATATGTCAGATACTATAATACTTTGGGGACATCCATCCTGGAGCCAGCCATCATTCACTCATTTCAAAAATATTTATTAAATGCCTCCTGAGGGTTTTAGGTTGGGGATATGGCACAGAACAGTACAGCCAAGTCGCTTTTACTGAGCTTCCATTCAAGTGAGGGAAGAAGAATAATTAAAGATTATTAGGAGATGGTATATGCTATAAAGAAAAATAAAGCCATGTCACAGGGACTCGATAGTCCTGGGGAGGGGAATTCTAGATCACATGATAAGGGCCTTTCCAAAGAGGTGATCTGAGCAGAGACCTAAGTTAAATAATGGAGAGAACCATTCAACCTCTGGTGGCAGACCATTCCTTGTGGAAGGAACAGTCAATAGGACACAGAGATGTTTGGTCATTAATTAAAAGTGAGATTAATGGGGCGCCTGGGTGGCTCAGTGGTTTAAAACCTCTGCCTTCGGCTCAGGTCATGATCTCAGGGTCCTGGGATTGAGCCCCACATTGGACTCTCTGCTCAGCGGGGGGAGCCTGCTTCCTCCTCTCTCTCTGCCTACTTGTGATCTCTGTCTCTGTCAAATAAATAAATAAGATCTTTAAAAAAATAAAAATAAAAATAGAATAAAAGTGAGATTAATTCAGCACGACCGTGACTTTTCAGCCCCTAGTCCAGGTGCTGCCACAGAGTTAGTGGAAGGTTGGTGGTAAGTTGGGGCAGAGTTTTTCCAGGCAAGTTGGGGGTACAAGGGCATGGTTATAACGATGTGATAGTGGGAGCTACACTATGTCACTGGGTAGCTGGGAGGGAGGAGTCCAGAGAGGGAATGGTGAGTGCACCCTGAGAAAGTGGTCATCAGTGTTCTGGAGGTTCCCGTAGGGTTTGGGGCACTGATGCAACAGGAAGTATGGGAGGAGGTGGGCAGAGAAGACAGTGCTTAAGAACTAAGTTTTTTCTGGGTCAAGATTTTATTGTTAAGTAATCTCTACACCCAATGTGCGGCTCAAACTTACAACCCCAAGAGCAAGTCCCAACTGAGTCAGCCTTATGAGGTGAAAGAGGATGAAGACAAGGATAAAACCACATTTCAGCCAGGAGTGTGCCCTGCAGGGGGTGTGCAGGGAAAGGGCCAACAGGGGAGGAGACCCCGTCCATACTCTCCTCACCATCCCTATGCCTGGGGGCTCTGACACCCAGAAGGGCTGCCTTTTTCTAACTTAACCCATAGCACTCTATAGTTGAGTCCATGACCCTGAGTTCAGTAGGATCCCCTGGGGAAAGCCAGGATTCTTCCAGAGCAAGAAGGTGAGGATGAGGGCAGCCTTAGGAGAAAAGGTTGAGAATGTTGGAGAATTTGCTGGGAAAAGGCTTTGAGTCTCAGATGGCACTGTAGCAGGTTGAGGGATAAAATCTAGCAGGGGAAAACAGAAAAACAACTTTATCACCTTGGGTGGGGAGGGAGGCAGGATCTTTTAAACTAGATTTTTTAATTACATAATTTTTTTAAAAAATCAGTGGATTTGACCATTTAAATATTTGAGTTCAGTAGCATGCCCCATCAACAAGGGAGCAGACTAATGACAGCCTGAGAGAAATCTGTACAAAAAGCCAAGAACAGAGTCATAGTTAGAACATTCAAGAACTGCTGATCATCAAGAAAAAGACAAGAAACACGGTTCTTTCTTTCTTTCTTTTTTTTTTTTTTTTTACAAGAAACCCAATTTTTTAAATGGGCAAAGGATTTGATAGATAAGTCCCTGAAGGGGAAAGTCACCAGGCTAGTAAGCATTTGATCTTACCAGTAATGAGAACAATGCAAATCAAAACAACAGATACCATTTCACTAAAACCAGGAAGTGAGATGTTATCAAGTTCTGGAGAAGGTGGGGAAATAAAAGCCCCCCCCCCCCATCTTGCTGATAAGATTCTAAAGCAGGGCAATTCTCTGGGGAGCCACAGGGTAGCACTTAGTGAAATCAAGAACACACACTCCCTACAACACAGCAATACTTCCCCTCCTTACTTCTCCGGAAACACTATCTTGCAAAAGTTTGTCACCTTTACAACAACAGGACGTGTGTCATAACAAATTGCTCATTCCCATACCAGCAGGATGCCTGAGGAGAAGATGGAGTGTGTTTTCGGTGGAAGGTTATGCAGCACTCAGGAAAAGCAACCTGGATTCCATGACACAATATTGCAAGATCTCAGAAATTTATAAATTGAATGCAAAAAAAAAAAAAAAAGTAAAAAACAGAACATCACTGATAGTACGATTCTGTAACTTTAAAGGTATATACAAAAAAATGGGGCTTGCTATATATTTTTAAGAAGAGACATATATCGAAATAAACAGAGGTGGTAGATTGGAAAAGCACATGTTAAATACCTATATTAAATTCCTACAAGGACAGAAGGATAGAAAAAAAAATCATACAATAAAAGAGAATTTGCACAGACCAATGAGGAAGAAACTCTGAATTTTGTGTACCTGGGATAAAATAAATAAAGAGAATAAAGGTATTTGACATGTATTAATATTGTCTCAGCTAGCTATTGCCACGTAACAAACTATCCCGAAGCTTAGTGATTAAAAAAAATAATAATAAAGCCCTTTAAATGTCTCACAATATTTTTGATCAAGAACTAGGACAAGGCTGATTCTTCAGCTTCTGCATGACATTGACAAGCATTGCTGGATGGTCTTCACCTGGCAGCTGGGCTGGGCTCAAAGGCCCAAGAAGACTTCCTTCATATGCCTAGTGTTTTGGGGAGAATAGCTGAAAATATCGGCTCAGTTTGGCCCTTCTCCCTCTCAGGTGTAGTCCCGGGGTCCCTCCACATCGTCTTCCCAGCAGGGTAGCCAGATTTCTCCTACAGCAGCTGCCACAGAGAGTGTTGGAGAGACGGACCAAGGCAGGAACAGCAAACCTTCTTGTGACCCAGCCACGGAAATCCTGCAACTCCACTGTTGCCACGGTATGTTGGTTACAAGGCTCAGTAAGCATTTCTGAACTTCGGGGACACCTGGGTGGCTCAGTCACTTAAGCGTCTGGCTTCAGCTTGAGTCTGGATCCCAGGGTCCCAGGATCGAGTCCCCTGTCAGGCTCCTTGCTTGGCAGGGAGTCTTCTTCTCCCTCTTCCTCTGCCTGCCCTCCACCTACTTGTACACACTCTCTCTCTGACAAATAAACTCTTAAAAAAAAAAAAGAATTTCTGAATTCTGGAGGGATCAGTCAGTGACTTCGTCCATTCAGACTGCTATAACAACACTATGGACTAGGAGGCTTACAGACAACAGAAATTTATTTCTCACAGTTTTCTGAAAGCTGGAAAGTCCAAGCTCAAGCTGCCGGCAGATTCACCTTCCGGGGAGAAACTTCTTCCTTGTTCATAGACCGCTGTCTTCTCGCTGTGTCCGCAGGTGGTGGAAGAAGTGAGGGAGCTCTCTGGGATCCCTGACACTAGTTAGTTCCACTCATGAGGCCCCCACTCTCATGACCTGATCACCTCCCCAGGACCCACCCTCCCATACCAGCACACTGGGAACCCCAGTCTTTCAGGTTGGGAGAAAAATTAACATTTTATTTCTGTTTACAAAGATACAATTTATGCATTGCTGTAAGTTGCAAATAGCTTAAGAGAAAAGAGAAAACAGGTTTCCTATAACCAGAAAATAGAACGTTAAAAAAGCCAGCAAGAATTTAAACAAAAAGTCCATAAAAAATGTATAATCATCTTTATCTTATGTAATTAATTCTTGTTCTGCCTGATCTTTTCTAAGTTTTTATTTTAATACCAGTTCATTAAGATACAGTGTTATGTTAGTTTCAGGTGTGCAACAGTGATTCAACACTTCCCTAGGTCAGCCGCTGCTCATCAGGACAAGTGCACTCCTTAATCCCCAACACCTGTTTCCCCCATCCCCTGCCCACCTCCCCTCTGGCACCAGCAGTTTGTTCCCCGCAGTTTAGAGTCTTATTTCTTGGTTTGTCCTTCTCTCTCTCCTCTTTTCCCCCCTCTTGCTCATTTGTTTTGTTTCTTAAATTCCATATATGACTTATTTCGCTTAGCATTATACTCTCCAGCTCCCTCCATGTCGTTGCAAATGGCAAGATTTCATTCTTTTTGTGGCTGAGTAATATCACGTTGTATATATACATCACGTCTCGTTTCTCCATTCGTCTATCAGTGGACACTTGGTCTGCTTCATAATTTGGCCATTGTAGACAATGTTGTTCTATCTGACCTCGAGCCAACAGTTTTATTTCTTTATTAGAGTTCTGGAAATTCTTACCCAGTCAAGTGGTATGCTTTCAAAGTTATCAGAAACCTCTGCTCCAGAGAATTTGTCAGAGGGTTCTCCATGAACTTCTTTGAGGAGTAAGTACTTTCAGATTGCTGCTTATTATAAAAGATCTCTGGGAAGTGTCAGAGTAAAACAATAATTGTCTATGAATGACAAAAGGCTTAAAATGTCACAGTGAAATGTCTGATGAGAGTTCATTGTAATGTAATTGACAAGGAAATTTTGTTACTTCTGTGGCATACAAGATTTTAATTGAAATTACGACTGAGTACATGGATAATAAGAACATTAACACAATTCTGGGAATTTCATGCAATTGCTAGAACACTTACATTATTAACACATGTCCATACAATTACAACCTAAAGAAAGTTAAGCCGCTTTTTATTTGACAATGCTTCCTGTGTAATTTAACGTATAAAATAAACCTAATCAGCTTAACATCTGTTTTTACCAGGTGAGAGGACAAATCCTTGGTGATTTCCCAAGGACCCTCAAAACAAAAACAAAAACAAAAACAAAAAAAACCTCAAAGTTAGTTTGAAGTCAAAGACTTTATTTAGAATTTGGTTTCATAAAGGTTGTAGAAAATACCCAAAGTTTTAAGCCCTTGATGGCAGATGGTTCCCTACTTCCCAACGGTGCAGGGGCAGTATGCATTGAATAGAAACTATACTTCAAATCATGAATTTTGATCTTTTCCCAGGACTAGTAATACCCAGTAATCTCTCACGATGCTGGGCAGCGAGAGCAACCCACAGCTTCACTCAGCCTCTCAATCACAAGGGTGAACACAGAGGAACACACTTAACAACCGTTGTCTGTCTACACAGCCATTCCAGTTTTCCACTTTCAGGGCAGTATTCAATGAATTCCATGAGACAGTCAGCACTTTATTATAAAAAGAGGCTTTTTGTATTAGATGATCTTCTGCAGCTGTAGGCTAATGTGAGTGTTCTGAGCACATGTAAGGTAGGCGAGGCTAAGCTATGAGGTTCAGTAGTTTCGGTGCACTAAATGCATTTTCAACTTATGATTTTCCACTTACAGGAGATTGATCAGGACATAACCCCATCGTAAATGGAGGAAGGGCTGTAGATAGGATTACAGATCACTATGAAGCAATACTTACTTATTCATTTACCGACGTGGCAATAAAAGATTTCAAAAGCAAACGTAGGAAGTAACATAGCTGAGGGAAAAAGAAAAACAGAACAAAAAAGATTTAGCTGTGTTAATATTGAGAAGACTTCGCTTTCCTAACTAATCAAAGACTTGATAGAGATAACGTGAAGTGTGGAAAATTATTTTGAAAAAGCAATCTGCTTCCTAGACATATTACTCCGTAGATTAAAAAACAAACAGCATTTATAATTTTCTATTAAGAACAGACCAATAGGGGTGCCTGGGTGGCTTAGTGGGTTAACCCTCTGCCTTCGGCTCAGGTCAAGGTCCCAGGGTCCGCATTGGGTTTTCTGCTCAACGGGGAGCCTGCTTCTCCCTCTCTCTCTGCCTGCCTCTCTGCTTACTTGTGATCTCTCTCTCTGTCAAATAAATAAATAAAATCTTAAAAAAAAAAAAGAACAGAACAATAATCCTAGGAAACTTTATCTTTTTAACAGAGAAAGAAAAATCAAATTCTACTTTTGCATTGGTATTCTATTGATATTAAAGCTTCTTTATACCCTTATAACAAATCCATGAACTTTAGCCGGCTTGACACCACGAGGTAAGATATTCTCTGTCTCTTTCTTTTTTTAACTTTCTATACCCTTTAGGATTTTGCCCTCTATTTTCCTCTTTCTTATTCTGAGACAACCTTAAATAACCTCTAAATGAGGACAAAATTACTCTCCTTTTCCCTTAACAAAAATGTACCCACTATGGGGTGCCTGGCTGGCTCAGTGGGTGGAGCGTGTGACTCTTGATCTCGGGGTTGTGAGTTCGAGCCCCATGTTGGGTGCAGAGATGACTTAAAAATAAAATCCAAAAAAAAAAAAAAATGCACCTGTCATTCCTTACATCTTTCCTTAAAAACCTGTCTCACTTTCCTTCCACACTGTGAATATAGGGTTTTCTCCTTTACCGGTAGTATTCTTGTAACTCATTTACATGTATTGATTAGAATTCTTAAGTCTTACTGACCTTAATTTCTGGAGAAAATTAGGGAGCACCAATTGTGAATTGTTGTAGATCAGCATTCTTCAAATTAGTAAATTTATTAGTATGCCATTTCATAATTTCTCCATAATTTTCCATAGTATAATTTTTCAGTATGGCAAAAAAGACATGTTTAATAACAGATCCAAGTATCTTTTTCCTCTCTGTAAAAACTGAGAAGCCAAAGTAGATAAACTTATATTTATGTTAATGTTTCAGTATTTTTTTTTTTTGGAAATGATCTAGTTAGTTACTGAATATCTATCATTTAACTAAACTTAGTATAACTTAAATGTTTCAAGTTACCAAAAAGATTTTGGAAACTATTTTTAAGTAGATATGTTATAAAACATAATTACTATTAAAAATTTCATTTATGGGGTGCCTGGGTGGCTCAGTTGGTTAAGCGACTGCCTTCAACTCAGGTCATGATCCTGGAGTCCCAGGATCGAGTCCCGCATTGGGCTCCCTGCTCAGCAGGGAGTCTGCTTCTCCCTCTGACCCTCCCCCTTCTCATGCTCTCTCTCTCTCATTCTCTCTCTCTCAAATAAATAAATAAAATCTTTTTTAAAAAAAAGTTCATTTACGGGGGCGGGGGCACCTGGGTAGCTCAGTGGGCTAAATCCTCTGTCTTCGGCTCAGGTCATGATCTCGTTTTTCAGATCGACTTCTTTCACTTAGTAATATGCATTTGTATAGGAAGAAAACTTATTCCTTGACCCCCTTGAGGGTCCTGACTGGGTCTAACAATTACACCAACAAAGACAGGTTAACAGGAGAAAGGTAAACAAAATGATCTAAGGTGAGTGTTACCCGACACATGAGCCTTCATAAGGAGATGAAAACTTGTGTGTTTCTATGGTAGGTTTGATGAAAAAACAGCAGGGGCAAAGCATGCTAGGTTAGGAGAATCTGCAAATTGTAGTCATGGCTACAATTGGTATTTTGTGTCATTTGTCATAGTGGGGAGAATCATAAAACTTAAGTATAGGTCCTGTAAGCCCCTTGTTTGAGTTAGCCACACAGATTGGTGAGCTGACTTCTCCCCAGAATGATATCTATTTGGACAAACTTTGCTGTGGGTCACCAATAAAAAAAAAAGAGAGAGAAATGAAATTCTCCTTCTGTTTCATTTCATGTCTTGAGAGTTTGGCTTGGATCTCGTGAGAGTATACTCTCCAAGTCCTACAGATAAGGATGCTCCTTTCCTCCACCTAAAGGGAGGGCACCTCTCACGTGACTGTTTTATGATGTGTTTCAAGGAAGAAGAGCAAGGGATTGCGGAGGTCACAGAGACCTTCCTGTTTCTGCTGTTTTCTCAAGCTCCTTCAGCTTAAAATATTCAACATCCAAAGGTGTGCCATATTGGGGGGTAGTGTATCCTGAACCCCAACACATTTAAGTTTCTTCCATGTCTTTTCATGACTAGATAGCTCGTTCTTATTTAGTGCTGAATAATATCCCATTATCTAGATACAGCACAGTTTATTTATCCATTCACCCAATGGAGGACATTTTGATTGCTTCCAGGTTTTGGCAGTGATGAACAAAGCTGCTACAGACATCCTTGCTCAGGAGTTTTACGGACAGAAGTTTTCAACTCTCTTGGGGAAAGACCAAGGAGCACAATCACTGGATCATACGATGAGAGTATTTTTATTTTTGTAAGAAATTGTCAGCTGTCTTTAAAGGGAGTCCGCCATGTTGCTTTCCCACCAGCAAAAATGAGAATTCCTGTTGCTCCCTAACAGGTGGGGCTGTTTGATGTTGTCACTGTTAATGGATTCTGGTCATTCTAACAGATGTGTGTGGTGGTATCTCACTGTTGTCTTACCAAACTGAGACATTTCCTTGATGTCAAGAATCTTTTCATGGGCTTATTTACCATCTGTTTATCTTCTTGGGCAAAGTGCCTGTTAAGGTTTTGGACGTGTTTTTAAATCAGGCTGTTTCTTTCCTTATCATTGAGTTTTAAGAGCTCTTTGTATATTTTGGACAACGAACGGTCCTTTATCAGAAGTGTTTTCACAGACACTGTGTTCTAGTCTGTAGCTTATCTTCTTGTTCTCTTGACATTGTCTTTCACAGAGTCGTTTTATATAGTTTTGTGTTTTACACTTAGATCCGTGATCCATCTGAGTTAATTTTTACGGAAATCATGAAGTCTGTGGCTACAGTCACTTTTTTGCATGTACATGTCCAGTAGTTCCAGCACAATTTGTTGAAATTGTATCTTTGCTCCATTGCATCATCTTTATTCCGCTGTCAAAGATCAGTTGACTAGATTTATGTGGGTCTGTTTTGGAGCTCTCTATTCTATTTCATTGATATCTATTCACCAATACCACAGGATCTTGGGTAGTGGAACCTATGGGGGCTCCCTTGTATGTGACAGGTCACTTTCCTCCTGCTGATTTCCAAGGTTTCTCTCTATCTTTGACTTTTAACGTTTGACTTTTGCCTTTTAATGTAAGGAAGTCCCTTAGACTAATGGTACAGCCTTGTACCTTATAATGCCATCTTTCCATAGGTATCAATATGATACTTAATTTGAATGAGATCTCTCTAAAAATCCATTAATGTATAAAAATGTTTTCAAATCAAAAGATCTATTACCAAACAAAAAACAAAAAAAAACTATTACCTGGCCATCAATAGGTAGGATCTCCCAAAGGTATACTCATTCCAAATGCAGCACAAACAAGAACACCTTTTTTTTTTTTAAGATTTTACTTTTAAGTAATCTCTACACCCTACATGGGCCTCAAACTCACAATCCCAAGTTCAAGAGTCACACACTCCACTGACTGAGCCAGGTGCCTAGGAATCCTTTTTTTTTTTTTTTTAAGATTTTATTTATTTATTTGACAGACAGAGATCACAGAGAAGCAGGCAGAGAGAGAGGAGGAAGCAGGCTCCCTGCTGAGCAGAGAGCCCGATGCGGGGCTTGATCCCAGGACCCTGAGATCATGACCTGAGCCGAAGGCAGAGGCTTTAACCCACTGAGCCACCCAGGCGCCCCCCAGAAAACCTTTTTAAGGGATAACCCAGAGACAGCTTTCCAGGCTTAGAATAAAGTTTTACTATGGGTATAAGCGGGGTCCCCAGAGCAAGTGCAGATGGTGTAGCCCCTGTGATCCAAAAAGATCACTCCCAGAGATTGTCAAAGAAAGCAAAGACATTTGTTGTCACATGCAGTAAGGAAACACCAACATCCAACAAAAGTTAGATGTCTTTAAGTACAGACCCACTAACCTGCAGTACCAGGGAGGCAATGCTCGGATGGGATTTTCCCAGCACTGCCAAGGCAGCTAGGGTTAAAGACAACAAAGACTTCTTACAGGCTGTGACCCCTTCTCCAGACAAATTCCCCTGATTGCTGGCACAGTTGGTAAGTAAGTGTCTCAGATGCCCAGCCTGATGGCTCATCACCTATGGAGGCAGACCCCCAACAATCTGTACTCCTGGGGAGGCAGAGAAAACAAGGAAATTATACTCTCACAAGATCCAACCCAAACTCTCAAGACATGAAATGAAACAGAAGGAGAATTTCATTTCTCTCTCTCTCTTTTTTTTTTATTGGTGACCCACAGCAAAGTTTGTCCAAATAAATATCATTCTGGGGAGAAGTCAGCTCACCAATCTGTGTGGCTAACTCAAACAAGGGGCTTACAGGACCTATACTTAAGTTTTATGATTCTCCCCACTATGACAAATGACACAAAATACCAAGACAAAGAAAAATTATGTCTACCCTTGGGAGAGAATCAGATCAATAGCAAATAGCAAAAATAGCACAAACCCAAAGAACTATCTCACGCAAATATTTTCTCCTATTAATCTAAATTTGGGTTGGGGGGAAGGACAAGGAGGAATTTTTACCTTCCTCTTGCAACCAGCTACCACACACAGACATCCAGGAGGTTGACATGAAAAACAAATTCTTATCTCTTGCCAAGTTTTATCCATTGTTCCAGGATTTCATCCGTAGGTTCCAGAACCAGTGGGGCCTCCCAGGCTTTTACTGGCCCTTCACAGTTGCCCAAACTATAGGAGAGAAAGAGTTTTTTTCCCTACCCATCTTAGGTTCACTGGCTGGGACTCTGCAAATGAGACTGAAAAAAAAATTAACAAGAGGAAAACAGGGACGCCTGTATGGCTCAGTCATATGAGTGTCCAACTCTTGATTTTGGCTCAGGTCATGATCTCAGGGTTATGAGATCGAGTCCCACATCAGGCTCCACACTGGGGTTGGAATCTGCTCAAGATTCTCTCTCTCGGGGCGCCTGGGTGGCTCAGTCAGTTAAGCGTCTGCCTTCAGCTCAGGTCATGATCTCAGGGTCCTGGGATCCAGCCTTATGCCAGGCACCCTGCTCAGCAGGGAGTCTGCTCCTCCCTCTTCCTCTGTCCCTCCCCTCCCCACCTTGTTCTCTCTCACTCATTCAAAAAAAATAAAATCTTTATTTTTTTTAAAGATTTTTTTTAATTTGAGATAGTGAGAGAGAATGGGTGTTCACTTTGTGATAAATCACTGAGTTAAATGTGTGTGTTTTGTGTACCTTACTGCATGCATGTTATACTTTTCAATAAAAATGTTTTTAAAAGAGTATTTATTAGAGGGCACCTGGGTGGCTCATCCAACTCTATTTCAGCTCAGGTCATGATCTCAGGGTCGGGAGATCGAGCCCCACATCAGGTTCTACGCTCAGCACGGAGTCTGCTTCAGATTCTCTCTCTCTCTTTCCCTCTGCTCCTCCCCCCACTTCCACACTCTCTCCCTCTTAAAAAAAAGAGTATTTATTCGCTAGGAAACATTCTTGAAGTATCATACAATGAAAAAAGTTTACAAAACTGTACAACATTCTCTTAATTACTGTATGAATATATCTTTACACATATTTATATAAATGAAACGATCTAGAATGAGAAACACCAGAGTAAAATGGTAGTTATCCTGGGATACAATCGTGAGTGTTTTTTGTCTGTTTCTGTCTGCGTATTTTCTGGTCTTTCTGTAATAAGCCTTTATTGCTTTTCTAATAAGAAATAAAGTTATTTCGTAGTATCGGCCTGGGAGTAAACTAACAGATCAATAGAACAGAACACAAAACTGAGTAGATTCACTAGATGGAAGAATCTGATGTGTGATAAAGGTGCGATTTTGAATCAGTGGGGAAAAGATGGGTAACTCAATACATTACATTGGTTCAACTGGCTAACAATTTGGCTAACAACCATATGAAAGTTTTAGAAGAAAATCTAAGCAAATGGCTCCATAATCTTGGAGTGGAGAAGACCTTTCTAGGCTGGTATCAGAGTTGGCAGGTGCAAAGGAAAAGGTGGGCATATTTGACAATATACAAGCACTATATATATATATGTATATGTGTATGTACATATATATACACATGCTTTAAACACCCTAAGTTCAACATAATAACAGGTGTAAAATGCCTAGGAGTAAATTTAACAAGAAATGTAAAATTCCTATGTGACAAAAACTATACAACTTTACTGGAGGACAGAAAATCAGCTCAGAGAAAATGGAGAACTCAGTAGGAGTGGAATTTATTCCCCGAGCTTCGCTTATGTTTAAAGAGAGGGAGCGCGCGGCTAAATGTTCGTGAGTAGGTTAAGCCTTCTGATGGCATGATGTGCCGTGGTTAAAAAGAATGTGTCAGCTCGCATGTACTTTTCCATGCAGGGGAGATTGCTCTGCCACTTCCTCTCAACACACCCCAAGCCTGGAGGAGGAGTTGTTAGGCTTTGATCAGACCCGGTCTAGCAGAGGTGAGGTCACCATGTGGAATGGACACGCCCACGCCTGCTCTTCCCTAGGCTGCCCTCCCTGTTCACCTTTGGGGGCTGGTAGCTACTGGGCTGCCTTGGGGCGTCCTGGCTGTCCCTCACCCTGGGTTCTGGTGATCTCCTTCAGGTTCCCTTACACTGGGGCGGCCCAGATGCCCAGACTCAGCCTGGCTATGTGCCACAGACCGACTTCTACCTTTGAGTCCTGTGTGAGGTGTGGCTCCTCATTCGGGCCTTCCTGGGCCTCCTGACCCAGAAGATCAATGAGGACACATGCTCACGCGGGTCCAGTGTGACTGCCTCAATGTCTACTCACCGCTCTTCCACGAGAGAGGGAGGGCACGACCCTCATGTGGCATCGCGCTGTAGGAAGTTAACTCAGGGACCCAGATGCCGGTTGACGTAAATACCTCAGAGCCATTGGAAACTAAACTAGAAGAGCATCACAGTTAGGAACACTGTCTGGGTTCAAATCCAGAGTCCACTTCTAGCCAGCTGTGTGACCACTGACAAGTTACTTAACCACTCTGTTCCTCAGATTTCTTCTCTGAAAAACATTATCATCCGAAAATACTATCATATCGTGTTTGCTTTCCAGAGCGCTCATGAGGATTAAGAGTTAGGAGGTAAGAAGCAGGCTCAGAGTTGTGCCTGGCCTGCAGTCACTCCGTGTTGCTAGCATCATTACAATGGAATCCAAGAGACCACAGCGAAGCCGCTGCTCAGGCAGGGCTCCAGCCGGGACAGCTGGCTACCCTCGCACCTCATCTGAGTGGGAACCAGGAAACTGGAGAAGCCACCTCCTCTCCCACCCGGGCCTGTGCCCGCCAAGCACGGCTGGCGGGCTGGCCTCCTGCTCTCCGCTTGCTGGAACACCGGGAAGCGCCAGGAGGCGCGCTGCGGGCCGGTTTTCAAACCCAGGCCTCTCCGGTTTCAGGCATTTGCTCGGCTAATAATGAAATGAATGGTGCTTTGATCCTCTCTGGCGCATGGGCCACAAACATGAGCTCCCTCGGAATGTCTCGGTGATAGACGGGCCGGTGTGGCCTTCCGGGGTTACCTGGCTCGGGGCGGCAAACCCCAGCCTGCCTGGTGGGACCTCCGCAACCCCACCTCCGCCCCACTCGGGGCTCACGTGGAAAGACACCCATCACGTTGTTGAGGGGAAAAGCAAAAGGCAGAACCGCGTGTCTAATACAATTCTTGTTTAAGACATACATGAAAATGCATTTTCACATTCTAGAAGGATGTAGAGGAACAGCATCGTGTCCTGACGTTGGGCTGGTCTGAGGCGCAGGGGTGTGGGTGTGGAGGAAGGGGCGGGTGCACTGTTTGCACTGAATGGGTGACCATTCACGCTATGAGGAAATAAAGACTCTTTTTCAACAACAACAAATCGTGGGAAAATATTTACAGCGCAATGGCAGACAAAGGGTTACAGCAGTATGTGTAAGCGTGTGTGGCTAGAAAAGTAGTTGGAGAGACTAGAAGAAAGCGATAGTGCTTATTATCCCTAGAGGAGAGCTTAATGGGATAGTTTAATTTTCTTCTTTATACCCTTTTCCTATATTTTCCAAACATTTAGCAATAAAAATGCATTATACTTTCAAGTCAGAAAAATATGATTTTTTTTAAATTGGAGGGAAATACCACAATAAAAAACAGAAAACTAAAGAGGAGCTCTAAAAGGAACCAGAAGGCTTAAAAGGTTGGAGAGGAGAAAAGGTAAAATGAGGCCATTTAAAGGAGAAAAATAATTGGGAACAACACAAGGCCGTATAATAAAATGGATACATTCAAATAAAGAAAAAAAAAAAAAAAGAATGAGCTAGGATATTAGAAATCAGTAGGCAGGGGCACCTGGGTGGCTCAGTCGGTTAAGCATCTGCCTTTGGCTCAGGTCATGATCCCAGGGTCCTGAGGTGGAGCCTGGCATCATGTTCCCTGCTCAGTGGGGAGCCTGCTTCCCCCTCTCCTTCTGCCTGCCACTCCCCCTACTTGTGCTCTCTCTCACTGTCAAATAAATAAATAAAATCTTTTGAAAGAAAGAAAGAGAGGGAGGAAGAAAGGAAAAGAAAAGAAAAAAAAAAGAAAGAAAAGAGAAAAAGAAAAGAAATCATTAGCTAGACAGGTGGAAAAGAAAAATGGAGAAAGCGGACCAGTGGTGAGTCCTCAGGCAAGGCCTGCAGGGAGGAGACCCCAGCCGAGAGTCCCTGTGGCACGGGGCTTCCCACAGGCTCTCTGGAAGAGAGTGGCTGGTCCTTGGTACTTTGCGACCACCCAGTAGCCATGGCTCCACCTTCTGGGATCCTCTACCGCACCTCAGAGTCACGGGGGCATTTGTCTAACACTCCCAGGGCTGCACACCCCGTGGGTGCTGGTGCTGGGCTCCATACGCTTCAGTCCCTGCTGGACCCATAAGTCCCTCATTGCTTGCCCCCCCCCCCCTGCCACCACCAGGCCCCACACCGTGGCCTCCTCAGTGTGGGCCTGCACGGGAGAGCCCACCAGGCAGCCTAGGCCAGTCACCTCACAAGGCTGAGCCTCGGCTCCCAGCCACTCCTTGGGAGATATTGGGGGCACAGATTAATCAGATGTTGGCAAAGTACCTGGCACACGGTGGGTGCTTAGCAAATGCTTAGAGAGTAAGGGACTGAGTGGCTTCCTAACCCCCAGGTGGTAGGACAGAAAAATCAGAATTCCAGGCTGCCCAGGGTCCCTGCAGGCACTGCTCTGCCCTCCCCAGAGACAGACCCTCATAGCACCAGCGGCCTCGGCCTGCCTGCTGAAGAGAGCCCCACGCTGCCCCACGCCAATCCCAGGTCAGCCGAGGAGACTCGTTGTACAAGACAGAACGGGCTTCTGGGGGTACAGGAGGGGGCCCTGAGGCTGGCAGGGAGTCCTCCGCAGGCCCCTTCCTCGCCCAGGCTGCGGCCCCACTGCCTGAGGAAACCCCATGAGGCAGCCCACAGCCTCGAGCCAGCCCCACGGGGGCCCAGAGTTGCCAACTGGGGATGCAAGTGAGGTCCTCAGCTCATGACGCCCCTACGTCACAAATATGCTCCTAAACTGAGAGCTGCGGTGAGCCCAGGACGGGCCACTGCTGGTGAGACCAGTGGAGCCTGCCAGGCCACAAGGGCAGCACGTCTCAAGCAGTCCCATGTACTCGAATCACCTGGGAGCTTGTGAGAAGGCGAATTCTGATTCCTAGGGCTGTGGTGGGAGGGGTGGCAGGGCCCGAGATCCTGCATTTCTAACAAGCTCCCAGCCAACGCTGCTGGACCAGGAATCACCCTGCAAGTGGCAGGCCCCTGGACGGTGCCTTCACGGCCATGAAATCATTAAACACGAGGGACTCTAGAGACCGTGCTTTCCTGTTCCCCATTAAGGCCAGAAATCCTTCCTGCCGCAGGTCTGAGGGCGGGACGGTGCCCGGCGTGTACCAGATGCTAAATGAAGGTTAGTTGGCCTGAAATAAAATTATGTCGAGGAACAGGCCTCTCTTCTGGTGGAGCAGCTCTCTCATGAGGAGAAAGCTCCTCCCGTGGATGCAGCGGGGCTCCATCGAAACTGCCACCCGCTGGCCTCAGCGCACCCCAGGTCCCCTCATGCGGTGCTGAGGCTGAGCAAAACGTTTGCAAGCTACAAAGCGACCAAAAAGCAAACAAAAGAGGTTGACTCCCAAGACTAAAAATAGCACGATCACAATAAATGTTTGCCTGCAAAATGTAACCTTTGTCAAACAGGCAGTGGAATGCGACTCTCATGTAGTTAGATTTAAATGATACTGAATTGTGGGGGCAGGTGCATTTTATTATGTTTCATGTGACCTGGGGTGACATGCTTCTGACCCTCAAAGAGCTTAGGTGGCCCTGTACCATCTTCCTCAAGCTCTCTTCCCCCTTAGAAGTCAGCAATGGGGGCCTCACTGAGTCACTGCCCCTCCAAGCTGTCAGTCCCACAGGCTGCATGAGGGGGAACATACCTCAAAGGCAGCTCAGAATGGTTCTAATCTTCTGTCAAAAGTAACAGTGGAATCGGGCACCCGGGTGGCTCAGTCGCTGAGCGTCTGCCTTCCTGGGATCGAGCCCCGCATCGGGCTCCCTGCTTGGTGGGAAGCCTGCTTCGCCCACTCCCACTCTCCATGCTGTGTTCCCTCTCTCGCTGTGTCTCTCTCTGTCAAATAAATAAATGAATAAAATCTTTTTTTTTTAAAGTAACAGCGGAATCAACATTTTTTTTTTGCATAAAGCCTTTTTAATAACTAAGATAATTTCCCTGGCATAAAGGCTCAGAGAAGATAGGCCTCACTAAAATCTCTTCACCGTCTTGACCAGTCTTACCAACCCCATTGATCGTTTCTTCTTATTGTCTCTTGAATCCATCTACTCGTTCAAATTCGCTGGTTATTTCTGTATTTATGAAGATATATCCACTTATTTTAGAGAAAGAGAACCCGAGTCGG